>JASANX010001058.1:0-35330 GCA_030849745.1 Trypanosoma scelopori
GACTACGGGGATATCAAGAGGATTGCCGACGAACTGGAGGCCGAGTATCAGTTCACCGACGACCAGAAGGCGGAGAACGACCCTGACGTGATTGTCCGCGAGAGCTTCGAGATGGCCGTGATGGTGACGTACAACAAGGTGAAAAACGGGATGAAGCTGTCGGACGAGTACATCGGCCGGTGCAGGTGGATGTCAGAGATGCGCGTGGCGCTCGCCGGTTACCGGTTGGCGGCGCAGATGAACAAACTGTTTGCGGGTTCGTCGGCCAACACGGAGAAGACACTCTACGACATCACCAAATGGATGATGACAGCGCAGAGTTCGCAGTCAAGGGCCGCATAACGGCAATCGGGCGTGGTTGGAGACGCGTATGCGTGTGTGCAATGGACTGCAGGTGCAAATAATTTAATTTTTTCTTCGACTCTTCCTCTTTCCTTTGTATTCTTAATCTTTTTCCTTTGATTTACTTTCGTGGACAATATGCGGATGTGCAGGTCGTTTGGTTGAGTGACCTGTTTCCCCAATCTGCATGGCACATGCGTGCGCTGAATGCGCATCTGGGCGGCATAGACGGCCCGTATGGCTCGCAGTGCGGGGAGGGAAGGTGTGTGTGTGTGTCTGTGACGTAAGAGCGTAAAATGCATTGGGCCACAACGTTGACCCGTGGACCCACAGGGGAACGAAAGGAACTGGATGGGTGTGTATTGGTCCTGTTTATCTGTTTTCTTTTTTAATCTTCTGGGGAAAATGTGGACGTGGGAAGCATGCCGCTGCCGCCTGCTGTGCGTTTTTTCTTTTTTGTGTGTGTGTGGGCCTACTGGCACGATTCTCCCAGCACGCGTTGACATCCTCCACCCGGTGCATCACATCTTCCCCTGATCTGTTTTTCTCCGTGGCGCCGTGTAATGCGCGCGAAGCATCAAAGACTCTTGGCAGTTGCAGAAGGCGCAGGGGCAAGACAGGCACTCATCGAATGGCGTTACGTCGCGTGGTACTCGCTCTTGCGGTCAGTTTTCTTCTCGTGTCCTCGCCCGTGCATGCGTGGTGGAGCACCGGGCACATGGTGGTGGCGGAAATCGCCATGCGCCACATGAGGCCGGAGGTTGCCGCGCTGATGGACGAGATTGCTGCCAACTTCAGCGCCAGTGGTCCATTCCCCAAGTGCCCCGATTTTGTGCAGATGTCGTGCTGGGCGGATGACGCAAAAGCATACGGCCAGGAGGCGATGTCCTTTTGGCACTTTATCAACATGCCGTACAACCCGCAGAACATCGCGATTAAGAAGTCGCCCATCACGGAGAAGAACGTGCTGAGCGTCATCAAGGACATGAAGAAGCAGCTTGAGCCAAAGTACGCAAAAGCCCCTGAGTATGCCAGGAACTTCGCTGTCGCCAACCTTGTCCACTTTTACGGCGACATCCACCAGCCGCTGCACGCGTCCACCATGTTTCTCCCCGAGTTTCCAAACGGCGATGCTGGCGGCAATGGCATCCGTGTGATAATGCATGGCGCAAACATGACGCTGCACGCGGTGTGGGACTCTATGTGCCACGGTCCGCATCCGGACCAGGCGCGACCGCTCAGTGCGAAGGACTACGGGGATATCAAGAGGATTGCCGACGAACTGGAGGCCGAGTATCAGTTCACCGACGACCAGAAGGCGGAGAAGGACCCTGACGTGATGGCCCACGAGAGCTTTGACTATGCTGTTAATGTTGCATATGAGGGTGTTACTAATGGTATGAAGCTGTCGGACGAGTACATCGCACGGTGCAAATCTGTTGCTGAATCTCGTGTGGCGCTTGCCGGTTACCGGTTGGCGGCGCAGATGAACAAACTGTGGGATGGTGTATTACTTGTCAAAAATACCTCACGTGAAAGAGCTGGTTGGTCGAGTATGTCTGTGGTTTTTCTCTTCTTATGCGGGTTTTTGTTTTTTTGCGGCATTTGTGTTGCGTGTATAAAGTGTTGTGGGGTTCGGAAGGTATGATGTGTGCGTGTGTGTTAATATCATGTAGTAAAAATTACACACACACATATATATATATATATATATGTGATTGTTTCTGGGGTGAAAAGTAGGAGGGCGGAGTTGTGAGTGTTTTTTTTTTTTGTTGTTGTTGTTGAAAATGTATGCTGGCTTTGTTTGTTTGTTTGTGTCATGCTGATTTTAGTTGCGTGTGTACTTCCGTGGCTCGATTGTTTTTTTTTTTTTTTTTGAATGGGAGGGGGGAGGGGAGGGGTTCAGTGCAGTTGAGCGCTCAGAGTGTTTGTTTATATATATATATATAGTCGCGCTTGTGTTTATGATCATTCATTTGTTTGTTCGTTGTTGCATTGCAGACCGAAGACCACCTCCATTCGCACCACTCAACCAACAAAACACTTTTTTTTTTTTTCGCGTGTGTGTTTCTGTTGTACAGGTGGACGATGTATACTGATGATCTGTTTGGCCGTGCGCGGCGTATGTATTGCTCCTCCTCCCTCCGCAAGAGGTGTTGTTGCCGGTGCCGTATAGAAGTGAGGGTGTGTTGTGGCTGTTTTGTTTCGCTTCCCGGTTTGTGTGTCGCTGGCTCGTCGTGTGTTTTGTATGATGTTTTGTCGCGTTGATGAAAGTCGTTGCTGTTTGTTTTTTTGTTTGTTTCTTTCGTGTGTTTGTGTTTATTGTTGTTTCGCTCTGAGTCGTCTCACATCCTCTGCTCTTCCCTGCGGCTCTGCTTTGCTTGTGTTGTTGGTTTTCTAGCGCTGATGAACGGTACTGCGTTTGTCGATGGAAAGCCTGTGCCATGCGTCATGACGCAAGGTCAGGCGCTAGTGTTATTCCCCATGGGCCTGGCGGGCCTTCAGGAGTCGTTTGGGGAGGGGGCGCACGTGTTCCCAGATGCGGATGGCACCGTACGACTCACGCCGGGCTCGTCGTATCTCCTCGCGTCGCGCGGCATGGTGAGCTGGCCGGCTCGGCCCCCACAGCAGGGGCTCGCTAACAAGGCGAAATCATGGGCCCCACACGCTCCCGCTGCTGCGGCTTCTGTCGCTCAGGCGGGCGAGAGGAATCTCTTCCGAGTACCGGAGGTTCCCGCGGTCTTCGACGGTCAAGGTCCAAGGGAACCGTCACAGCTTCATTCTGCACGCGGTTCTCGTGGTGTCGCACATGGTGCTGTCATGTTGTACAACGTGGGCAAAGCGAGTTCTGTAGCGGATGAAGACGTGGCACGCCACACGATGGAGTACTCCGACGATTTTCTACAGTGCTCACCTCAAATCCGCCCCACTGAAGGCCCGGGAAAGCTCATCCAGGACCGCGTTCACGAGTATGTGTTTCTCCCCAACATCGCTATTCGTATAATTGATACACTGGAGTTTCAGCGTCTCCGCTCGTTGAAGCAGCTTGGCACTACCGTGTTTTTGTATCCAGGTGCCACGCACACGCGTTTCGAGCACTCCATAGGTGTAGCCCATTTGGCGTCCGAGATGGTGCAGCACATTGCGCGTTGTCAACCGGAGCTTGAGATCACGAGGGCGGACATCACCAGTGTTACGATTGCGGGTCTCTGTCATGACATTGGCCATGGTCCGTTCAGCCACTTGTTTGAACACGTAGTGAATCGCATTCGTGAGGGGAAAAAGAGGCAGCCTCCGTGGCACCATGAACAGATGTCAATCCGCCTCTTGCGGCGCATTTTGTCACGGTTAGATCTCGGAGTTTATGGTCTCTCAGATGAGGATGCTCGTTTCATGGAGCTTTGCATAACAGGGTTGGCACCACGAGCGCAGTGGCCCAGCGATGTTGGGCGGCCTCCGAGCAAACGATTCTTGGTTGACATTGTGGCGAACAAACGCAACGGCCTTGACGTTGACAAGCTTGACTATTTCTTGCGAGATTCGCTCGGCTGCTACGGCCGCGCCGCTCTTGACGTGCATATTCCTCGCCTTCTGAGCGCGTGCAAGGTGGTGTGTTTTGAGGGTGAGTATCAAATCTGCTTCGAGGAAAAAATGGCGCTTAGTTTGGGTGATATTTTTAACGTGCGGGCAAAGTTGCACAAACACACGTATCAACACCGCATTGTGAAAGTCACGGACTACATGGTTTCCGATGCCCTGCTCGAGGCTGACCCCTACTTCACATTGGGTGGCAAGGATGGTCGACTCATACGCATGTCGGAGTGCGTTGACGACGAGGAGGGCTTCTGTCTGCTCGGGGATTGGGTGTGTAACGCCATTGCCGCCTCTGGTGACACGCGGTTGTCGAAGGCGCAGGCAATCCTTCGGCGCATAAATGAGCGGGATTTGTATCCAGTCATTGGTGTGGCGATGTTTGCGCGTTATCACATTCGGACCACCGAGCAATGCATTCACGAGGAAATTTTGAGCTACTGCATGGATATGGAGAGCGATGAAAAGCTGCGCGAAGCGGTGGATGCGACGTTGATTGTTACATTTATCAGCATCACGTTTGGTAGTAGTGATGATCAGGGTGTTCCCGACGATCCCATCAACCACGTGACGTTCTACAACCCGAAAAACACGGAGTTCGGCGCCTTTAAACTCCCGCGGACGCGCATAAGTCCCCTCTTCTCGCCATGCGAATACGGCGAGCGGATGGTTCTCGTCATGGTGCGTGACAGGATGTACCGGGAGATTGTCACGGCTGCATTCGACACGTGGAAGGAACATCATGACCGTCAGTTGGGAGTTGCGGTGCCGACGCACAACATGCGCCGAGATGAGAGTCCCGGAAAAGGTTCGGCGTTGGTGAAGCGTTGGTGTGAAAACGGTGACGGCAGCAACGTCATGGAGTTGTATCCCACCGCTTTCAACTTCTCCGGATTGTCACAGGAGGATTCTAACGCGCAAGAGCGCCGAGCCTCTCAGAGGTGCCAGGAGGACGAGGAGGAACAACAAAAACAATTGCGCGCCGTCAAAAGCACTCGCTCCTCCCACAGCACACTCGGGGAATCGCAGCCACAAAAGGAGGAGAACGGGGGCTGTCCGAAGCGCTCACGCAATTCGGCCTAAGTAATTTGCTGAAGAGCGATGGAGGTGTCGGTGGGCGTATTGACGAGGCTTTTCTTTCCTTTTTTTTTTTTATTGCCTTTGAGTTTTCCTCACTGCTGCGTGTTGTTAATGTTTCTTAGCATTGTTGTTGTTGTTGTTGTTGTTGTTGTGTGCGCCTCGCTCGCATGCTTTTAGATCCATAGAGTCACATTCTCACATGTTTCCTCCGGACATGCGTGCGGGCGTGTGTACCCTTCTGATGCTGCTCACATGTCTGTCGGCTCTCTCTCTCTCTCCATTTATTTATATCTGTTTTTTTTTTTTTTTTTTTTTTGTCACACAAGAGTAGAGTAGATTGTGATGCATTGCGCACATAATGTTGGGTGGTGATTCCTTTCGCGTGATTTACGAGAATGAAGAGCTTCTGGTGCTGCACAAACCGCACGATGTCCCGATGGACGGAGAGGGGTATCCCGTCACCGTGGAAATGTGGGCATCGGCTTACCGCGCGAAGAAGAACAAAATCGGTGTCGATAACTCAATAAATCGTACCGCATCGTCCGCAGCATCAATGGGGATTGCCGATGCCGTTGTCATGACTGGTGATGATGATGATGATGATGATGATGATGGCGGTGGTGGTGCTGTTTCTTTCTCCTCTGGCAAAGGTGGGGGGAAGAGTGTTAATTGTACAAGAAAGATGATAAAGTTCGTTCACCAGCTTGACTTTGCCACGAGCGGTGTACTCTGTGTTGCCTTCTCCAAGGAGATGGCCGCGCGGCTCGCCCACTGCTTTGAGATGCGCACAACGCAGAAGGCATATCTCGCTATTCTGCGTGGAACGATACCAGTACCAAGTGACATCAGTGGTAACGGTGACGGCTCGGAGCTTCTTGCTGAGCTGCCGTACCCCGGTTGTGTTCGTGTGGTTCCGCTTGACGACTTACCTAATGCGCGCTTTATACGCAGCTGTGTGAGGGATGTCAGCGTGAGCAATGCTCAGAATGATGCTGCCTGCGGAGCGCTGCCTCCTGTGCTGGTGGTGGATCTTCCGATTGGATGCGACACTACCGACCCCGAGGGATTCCGAATGGCGGTAGACGGGCAGAACGCGCGCGGCAGTGTGACGTATGTGTATGTGCTGCAACATGGATACCTGACACACCCTTCAACAGGGTCTGCTGTACCTGTGACAAAGGTATTGCTCATTCCGCGAACGGGCCGGCGGCACCAACTCCGTGTGCATTGCCATGTTCTTGGCTTCCCTATTCTTGGCGACGTCACTTATGCAGAGATTCCGAGGGTGCAAGCTCCCACGGTGCCTCCGAATTCGGATGTACCGCCGCCACTGCTGCCAGTGGTAGCGGTATCCGGGCCTGCTGCAACAACATTACAGGAGACAACAACAAAAACAACAACAACAACAACCAATGCAGACACACCTGTAGCGAGCCAGAGAAACGAGTGCAAGGCGGCTGATGCAGGATCGTGGCAGCGAATGATGCTTCACGCGTGGCGTTTATCATTCCCCGTGGGTGTGGAGCCGCTGCGATGTGGGATTGAGCGATACGCCCAGAAAAAGAGGCGACGCCGTGAAACACTTGGGTTGAAATCTCTAGTTGCTGAAGATGATGTCGAAACGTGGACACATTTCGAGGCAGAAGATCCCTTCCAGCCGCTGATCTCTGCTGCAGGGCACTCGGGGTTGGGGGCACATTGACTCCATCTTTTCTTGTCTGCTGTGGGCGATGTGGGGTGGTGCACATTAAATACGCATCGCAACACTGCAGACCAGCCGACAGCCGTGTCAATTTGCCTGTGTGTGTGTGTGTGTGTGTTACCATCCCTCCTTTTTTTTTTTTTGCCATTTTATGTCGGAATGCATGCGTGTTTTTCTTCAGCTTTCTCCTGCGTGTGTGTCTTTGCCGTATATTATTACTATTATTATTATTACTGTTTGCTGTTTTTTTTTTTTTTTTTCCTTCTTGGTCATTTCCTGCTGCACCAAGGGATGTTGCATGAATTGTATGCTCCCCAAGACGTGGCATCGATAGTATGGAGCCGTCAAAAGACGAATGCGCTCCTCCGCATCCTGACGGAGATGCAGAGTGGAATGCGGGAGCCAAGTGTCATATTGCTCTACGGTCCAACAGGGTGTGGCAAGCTTTCGTCTGCGAGAGCGATGCTCCTGGATCAGCGCGATGCAGCTGGCCGCCCTCCTCTGGTGGAGGTGATGCACTCCTGCGAGGCGACGCCTGAGCAATACTACCAGTTTCTCATGGACACCCTCACTGAATACGCCACTGTTGGTGCTGGTGCGTTGAATGGGGAAGGCCTGTCGGCGGAGGGTCACGAGCAGGAGAAGCACTGGAAGCAGACTGGTAGGGTGGTCCGCGTTGTGAAATTTTATGGCGAGCCGTTGAGCTCGCGTCTGCATACGCTTACGCTTCGTTTTCTTAATCACTACGGCGCGTGGAGGCGTGCGTATAATTCCGAAAGTGACAATAATAGTGGTGGTGGTGTTGGGGGGAATGCGTGGGGCGCTTCACTTCTTCGGCGCCACCTGGTGCTGTTTATTCTCACTACACACGACACCCACAGCGACAAGGTGGCACTTGCGAAGGTGCTTCCGTCCCGCGTCCTCACGCACCCGTCTATTCAGTTCTTTCACTGCACGCCTCTCACACCACGCAACATGGCAACACGTGTCAAAGATATCCTGCGGATGGAGATGCAACGAAGGAACAGTGCTGTGGGATGCAGCTCTATTTCTGACGAACATATAAGGATTTTGTGTGAGCAAAACCATGGTGACATACGCCACGCGTTGCTACAACTGCAGTGGTACCTTTTGAACGAGACGGGTTCACTTGGACAAGCGGTGGCTTTTGAGGAGGAGAGGACGAAGGAAGAGGTAGAAGGGCGGGTGCGACGTTGTAGGCTGGAGAAGGGGGAGAGGGGGAAGAAGGAGAAGAATGGGATCGCACAGCCGAGATCCAGAGCTCCAAGGACCGTGATGGACCTTTTGGATGATGACAAGATTCTGGACGACGTGGATCCCGCACCGTGTTCATCACAAACCACTGGGAAGTCTCTGGCCGCAGTGAATGCGGTTGTGGATGGGCAGAGGTGTGCTGCTGCTGCTGCTGCTGGTGGTAGGGTGGCAGCACCCAAAACGGTGAGAACGTCCACACTATTCAGGGACGAGTACCTCGATGTCGCTCATGCCACTGCACGCATCCTCTCGCAAAAGTACACAATGTCATCGGTGGTGGAGGAGTTGAACGTTCAGCCCGACAAGCTGCTCGGCTACCTCACGAACAACATGCCTGAGTACTTTCGTCAAGAGCAAATGGGCGAGTATGCTGCGTGCGCTGCTGCAGCGAGCTTCTCCGATTCTCTGCGCGCGACAGGCTCGTTGGGCAAGTGGCGAGGTGCCGACGCGGGGATTCACACCACACGGCTCACGGCGGATGATGATAATGAAGGTGCTGGTGCCATTGGGCTGGATCTCATGTCGCTCCTGCTTTTTGGGTGCGCCTACCTGACGTTTCACAAGAATGTTCACATTCCTCGTGCATTTGTGCCGCAAAAGCCGCCACCGTTCCAGCCCTCCGCTTATCCGCGTTTGCGGGAAGTGGAGAGGGCGGCGCGAAAGCGATCACGATCTGACGGCGACGGTTGCCGTTGGGACGACCCAGATGCACATGATGGAAAGGGGTCAGATGCGCTCTTCTCGAGCGAAGCGGAATGGCACCTGGACTTCCTGCGACGGCTCCAGCTGCACGCATCGAGCGGCAACGCATGGATTGCTGCTCAGGTTGACATTGTGCGGGAGTCCCTTCCTTCACTTGTAAATAAGTGTGGATCATTGGATGCAATAATTCTGGAGTATGCATCATACGCACGAAATATTGTGCTCGAACGCCCACTTGCTCCTGCTGCTGCTACCTCCGGTGCCTCCAGAAGCTCTTTTCCCAGCAAGGTGTTGTCGTCTAGTGACACTGCAGTAAAGCTCAGGGGATGTGGTCACTCTCCCGGCCCAAAGAGGACGATGTTTTCTTTTTCCAGAGTGGAGACGCCATTGCCGCAACCGAAGCGACTGTGTTCCCTTCTGCGGTACAATGTGCTCTGCCTCGGTCTAAAGGAAAAGCCTCCTATCCGTTCAGAAAGCTTCACTCTTGGGACGGATGAGGACGACGGCGATGACAACATGGTGGATGTTGGTTCTGAGGACGTTGGCAGCTCGCGGCCATGGTTACCAGAGGGCGAGGACATTGAGGAGTACAGCGAGTGAGAGGGTGAAGAGCAATCGTATTGAGTTTCTGCAGTTGCTGCGCCTCTTCTTGTATGCGTTGCACATGCATGCGTGTAATATAATGTTGTATGCCGTATGTTTGTGTATGCAGCATCCCTTTGATTGGATCGTTTTTTTTTTCTTTGTTTGTTTGAGCCTTCTAGCCTTCCGTCACTGCTTCCAAATCGTTGTGCAAACGAAATGGTATGTTTTTCTTCTCTTGTGAGCCGATCGCGTGCGAGCGTCAAGGGGATTGAAAGGGGATTTGGTTGCGGATAAACTCGCGGTACACGAAGACACATACAGAGAGAGAGAGAAAGAAAGAAAGAAGGTGTGGGGGAGTGAGTGGGGCGGGGGGGGGGGGGGGGCGGCCACACTGAGCATAGCAGAGGAAACGCGAACTCCGGCCAGACGAGGTAAAACACATAAGCAAGCCAACGAAGTATAGAGGAACAAAATGGACACCTACATGTCGCTGCTGAATCTTAACTTCATGTCGTCCTGGCGCACAGGAAACAGCCTAGTGGACATGATTATTGCCATCATTATTCCCCTCATGTCGAACTGGGTGGCCCGCTTCTTCTCTGTCACGTGGCCAAATTTTGTGAAGCGGTTGATAGAGTTCTTCATGCCTAAGCTGGAGGAGGTGAGAATTCAGCACGGCATGACTGATCGATACCAGCAGGCGGTGGATTTAACCGAAGGCTCCGTTCTACAAGAGGCGGTACTACAGTACATCAACATGCATGTGAAGCCCTTCTATTCCTCTGGGGAGTTTATGTTTAGTTGTGTGGGATCGCAGAGCAACGTGACTGGGCCGAAAATTCTCTCCAAAATGTTGCAAGAGGAATTCAGGCTCATCAGCTGCCCCGCAAGTGAGGCTGTTCACCTTGGGAACGGTCTCTTCATGGAGAACAGGGTAAGAGAGGACGCAGAGGAGGATGGCGACAACGAAGAGCATGTCAGAGGCAACATCACGAGCAACAACAACTATGGAGGTGATGGCGGAGGTAATAATAAGCGGAAGCGTGCATGGTCTATGATGCGGGAGATGATCTTAACAAAGAAGACGCGATCCCGTAACGATACTGACGAGATGTTGGCATTTGTGCAAATGGCGTATGACTGGTATGTAAAGGACGTGGAGAGTGTCGCCGGGACTGAGCGCTTCCTTTACCAGCCCATCCGAAAAGTCCGGGACAAGGGGGACTGTTATAGCGAAAGTTTGATGAGGGTCGCACGCTATTCGCTTCGGGGTGCAAAATCCTTCCATTCACTATTCTTTCCGGAGAAGGAGAAACTCATTGCGTTGATTGACCAATTTGAGACCAAGACTGGCAAGTTTGCCATACCAGGCTTTCCTCACAAGTTGACGCTTCTGCTGCATGGACCGCCAGGAACAGGCAAAACAAGCCTCGTGAAGTCTATTGCGCAGTATACGGGCCGCCATATCATGTCTATTCCACTTAGTCAGGTGCGCACGAATCGTGAGCTGATTGCCTGCATGCATGATCAGCAGTTTGAGATTGACGACAAGCGGGGATCTCACTGCAAGGTGTCGCTCCGAGCAGAGAAAGTCATCTACCTTCTGGAGGACGCCGACGCCGCCTCTAACATTCTGCTGGATTCCAAGAAAGAAAAGCAGGTGGTGAATACTTTATTGCAAGGGAAGGTGAAGCCCCCATTGATTTCTGATGCGCTGAGTGTGAAAGGTCTTCTCGACACCTTTGGGGGTATCCTTGACTCCCCGAAGCGGATTATTGTAATAACGACGAACCACATTGAGCGACTCGACAAGGCTCTTATTTCCCCGGGGTTCATCACGATGCGATTGTACATGGGGAATTTCACAGAGGAGTTTGCGGCACAGATGGTGACGCACTATTACGGCTTGGAGGTTGCCACAGTGGAACGGCTGGAATCCCTGAAACAGGTGCTGAGGGAAGCCGGTGAGAGAGGGATTCGGTTTAGCCCGTCCGAGATGGAGCAACTGTGTGCGGAGTACGACCGCATCGAAGACATCATCGCGGAGTTGCGGAAGGGGAGTCGGAAGGACGTGTTTTGACGTGCATCATCCCCCGTCTTGTCTCAATGGATGGCCAGCACAAGACAAGTGTGCGCAGTAGTGTGGGGTGGCATTTTGCCCTCGTAGCTGTCAACCGACAGTCGTCAACCACACACCGCACTACTGTTGCTTCTTGTACACACACACACATATATATATATATATATATATATATATACATCCCCTTCTTTATTCCTGTTTCTACCCCCACACCACACACGTATGCCACTCCGCCCCATTCTCTCTCTCTCTCCCTCTCCCTCTCTCTGCTTCTCTCTGCTGATGGTCATTAGTACGTGTGTCGCTATCTCCCCATCAGACTCTGCGTTTTCAAAGTCAAGAACGAAGGGGTTTTGTTGCAAGTGACGAAAGCCAAAAGAAGAACAAGTGGCCGGGTGGGGTGCGGGGTGCGGGAAGGGGCAATAATAACACGAAGCTAACAATAACAAAGCCGTTCTTTCTCCTCCCCAACGAACAACAACAACAACATAAAAGGACCCCCACCTGTTTTTTTTTTTTAATTTTTTCTTTGTGTGTGTGTGTGTGTGTTGTGTTTGCGTGGGATCTGCACCGTTTTTCCCCTGCTTGTTGACAGTTCACGCGGACACTTACGCGTATAAACACACCATTGCTGCCGATGCAACCATCAAAGGCAGCGATAAATGTGTTGTTGTTGGTTACCGGCAGCGTTGCTGCAGTGAAGATAGGCCTGCTTATGGACCAACTCTTCAACGAGCCATTTCATGTTCGCATTGCAGCTACAAAATCCGCGTTTCATTTCCTGATGCGTGCGCAACGTTCGGTGTACGATATTCCCATGAATTGCATTCTCACAGACGATGATGAGTGGAAGGAATGGCAGGGGATGAATGATGCGGTGATGCACATTGAGCTTCGTCGCTGGGCAGATCTTGTGATTGTTGCACCACTAGATGCCAACAGCCTTGCGAAGATATCCAATGGGTTGTGTGATAACCTCGTCACCTGCGTCATGCGGGCATGGGAGGTGAAGCAGAAGCCGGTGATTCTATGCCCAGCAATGAACACCGCCATGTGGACGCACCCGGTGACAGCACAACATCTCCGCACTCTGCGCACTTGGTACACCGCTGAACCTCTCAAACAAGAGGATGAGGCTGACGAGACAAGCACGACAACGACGACGACGACGCTCCCTGACAGACTTGAAAAGGCGATGTTTCAGATTGTAGGACCCGTGAAGAAGCGTTTGGCGTGTGGTGATCTCGGGATTGGCGGCATGGCACCGGTGGAGGAGATTGCTGAAGTGATTCGCCACACGGCGGACCTAATTCGCTCGAGGCGCACCCCTGCTGAGAACGACACTAACGTGTGTAATAAAGTAGAGGAGACGGAGGAAGTGCGGAGGAAGGACTAGTGCGTGTGTGTGCGTGTGTGGCAAAAAGGAGGGCTGGTGGTTGACTGAAATGCGTGTAGGATTCGTTGCTTTAGCCAAGGCGATACCTCTGCTGGTGTATTTCGCGTGGTGAAGAGGAGGATTCACGCTTGGCCGCACCCCACTCATACGTGTGGTTCCCGGCACATCCTTCTGGATTCTGTTGCATCGTGGCGGGGATTATTTTTCTCATACATATACATTGGGCCACTTTTCTCTCCCCCACGCCATAATGTGCGACAGTAGCAGTGTGTCTATTCTTCCTTCCTTCTCTCGCGCCTACCTCATTCCGCGTCACTTGCTTTGCGTTCTTTTATCTCCATTTCTCTGCGTGCCGTTTGCTCCCCTCTTTTCTTTTTTTCCCCCTTCCCCCTTCCTTTTTCGTTTGTGTGTATTGTTGGTCTCTTTTTTTCTTTTTCGTTTCGCCAGAATTTATTTCGGAAAGGGGAGACGGGCGTCCGTGGGGTGGAAAAAATGATGAGCGGCGTGTCTCTGGATGAGTTGCGCTGCAGACCAGCAGATAGTTTTTTCGCTCTGAAAGTTGAGAGTGAAGGACGGGGTTGCACATCCACCCATCAACTCTCTAATAGTGATGCCCAAGATGTGGTGAGCACCTCACAACATCAGCAGCAGCAGCAGCGTGATAAGGTGTGGAAGGAAACGGTAGAAGTCATCCTGCAGTGGGTGGCGGGGGCGATTCACGGTGACACACAGTCTGTTCATCTCATCGACCTTCTTCTTGAAGAGCTGAGTGATGCCATGCCCTTCACTGGCAGTTGTGTGTCTCCAAGAGGGTGTTGTAGCTGCTGCTTAACCTCACCAGTCGGAATGGAGTGGGCTCCTGCAGAAGGGTGCGACGTGGACAAGAGGAAGAGCTGTGGTGCGTATGGTGCAGGTCGCATCGACCGGGAGCTGTATCCCCGTGATGTGGCGCCAGAATCCTCTTCTTCCTCGGGATCGTTGCTCGGTGCCATGGTTGAGGCAGAGATGGCTCGGCGGAATGCACTCGGCGAGGGAGCAGAAATCATGAGAGGAGAGGAGACGGAGTTCTCGGATAGAGATGTGCAGTGGCAGTGGCACGGCGGGCCTGAACGGCTCCCAGGTGAAGGGCGTTGGGGATATCCTGCGTTTTTTCCCGACGAGTGGAGTGACACTGCCGGCAAAGGCACTGACAGTGACAGCGACGGCGAGGGCTGCGGCTGGAATAGTAGTGGTAGTGGGAGTTTGGTGCAAGACGGAGGCTTCGATGCCCCTTTGGAGAGTGTTGTGTCCCTTGAAGGATCGGAATGTGTCGACGACGCGCTGTCGACGGGTACTCGTTTTAAAGTTCTTGATAGCGACGAGGGAGGGGATGTGGAGAGGAGGTGGCATCATTCGTTCGGGGAGTACGCGTCTCATCGCTACGTCCGTATGGCATCTAACGACCGGTGGCCTTTTGTCTAAGGCGAGAAGGTGTCACACGTTGCTGCTCGTCGCTGTGACTGCACGTGGCGCTGGGAGGGGCAGAGAGAAGAGGGAGACGCTCGGTTCCCGAGTGGTACTTGTTTCTTTTGACACACCCCTTTCCCTTTCTCTGTCTCCGTCTCCATCTTCTTGCATGCGTGCGAAAATGTGTTTGCCTCTCGGTGTATCCGTTGGGTTGTTTCGATCGCAGTTTGACCTAAACTTTATCCCCTTCTGTTTCATTCCATTTTCAAATGCCCCTCCACACCCCTCTTTTTCTCTCACTCTTTTTTTTTTTTTTTGGGAGGGGGGGGGGTTATGTTATTATTATTTATGTAAATGTCTGTACATTATACATCACATCTTGTTGTTTGAACGCCTTTTGTCACTGCCCTCTCCTTTTGCTATCACAGTGGCAGTTGTGCACATTCATGTCGAAGCTGTACAGGGCACAGACGCAACAGGGAAACTCACGGGGCTTCTTTGAGTACATCCGCAGCGTCGGCGAGTCCAAGTCTAAGCAGGAGGAGGATGAGGTGGTCACACGCGACCTCGCCGACCTCAAGCGTGTGCTCTCCGCTAATAATGTGGACAAGCGGCTGCTAAAGGAGTGCGTTGTGCGTGTTTTCTACGCTGAGATGCTTGGTCATTCCGCGGAGTTTGGTCACATCCACTGCGTGAACCTCTCTTCGAGTCTAGATCTGCTCCTAAAGCGGACAGGCTACCTTGGCACCTGGCTCACTGTGAGCCCGGATCACAATCTCATGTACCTCATTGTATCAAATCTGCAGCGCGACATGAAGTCTAGCAGCTTTCTCGATGTCACGGCGGCATTGACGGCGGCATCGAAATTAGTGCGACTTGAGCTCATGAGCACCATCAACGCCGAGGTGGTGGGGCTCTTGAGTCACACAAACGCATTGGTACGCAAAAAGGCGGTTGTAGCAATGCACGCTTTTTACCGAAGGTCTAACGGCCTCATTGCTGATCAGAAGCTCTTCCGGCAGGCCCTCTGCGATTGCGACCCTTCTGTGATGGGGTCGGCGCTCCGGCTCTTTATGGACGTCATCACTGCGGATCCTGCATCACATCAGGATCTTATCCCAACCTTTACCTCCATTCTTATGCAGATAACAGAGCACCGTCTCCCACGTGACTATAACTATCACCGTGTACCTGCACCGTGGTTTCAGATGCACATCCTGCGGATTCTTGCAATTCTTATCGGCGACAACCCGTCTCTTGCGCATAAATGTGAGGATGCATTGGCTGAAGTCATTAAACGAGCCGATATTGGATTTAATATTGGATATGCCGTGATGTGTGAAGCGATCCGCGTGATAGCGCGGATCCCCACCATTCCATCCCTCATTGAACTTGCTGCTGAAATAATTTCGAAGCTTCTCTCCGGAGGAAACGCCAATCTGCGTTACGTTGGCATTCGTGCTCTCTCGCAACTTGTTCGAGTGGATCCCAAGCATGCTCGAGAACACCAGCAAGTTGTCATGACTTGCCTTGAGGACACTGATGAAACGATACGCCGAAAAACTATGATGCTTCTTCTTGCTATGTGTAATGAGGACAACGTGGACATGATTGTGACACGGTTGATCAAATCCCTCTCTCAGACGACCGACAAATTTGTGGGGCAGGAACTCACTAGGGGAATATGCGATGCGGCGGAGAGGTTTAGCCCAGGAGCGGCGTGGTACATCAAGTCCATGAATAAGATCCTCCTCTGTGCTGCCGAGCACGTCCCAAAGGCCACCATTCAGGGAATGTTGAAGCTTGTTGCGGAAGGTGAGGGTGAGGACGAGGCAAAAGATGTAGCCTTCCGCTGCTTCTGCGTGGAGACATATTTTAGTCTACTTGAGAGTACGCAGAAGAAGTTGCCTGAAGTCTTTTTTCGGGTTGCGGCGTGGGTGATTGGTGAGTACGGTTTTCTGACAAAACGCGTGAGCCGCACAATGCTGATGGACCGCCTGTGCGACATGTTAGAACGTGCAGAAAGTGCCGAAACGCGCGGGTGGATTCTTATGGCCTTGATGAAAACCGTTGCCCATCAAGGGTCGGTGCCTGACAATGTTGGGGAACTTGTGGAGCGCTTTAAGGATAGTCGTAGTGTGGCGGTGCAACAGCGATGCTACGAGTTTACAGAACTCTCAAGCCTACCTTTACTTATGAAAAAGGTGCTACCGCTGGATGGCTGCTGTGAAGATGTGGAGGTAGACGAATCTATGCGCTTTCTGGACGACTTTGTACAGAAGGCCTTATTGGCGGGTGCCAAACCCTACGAGAAGCGTACTGTGTGTCTTGGGGCGAGGGAGGAGGAGGAGACACTCCGCACCGACGCATATAAGGTGCAGCGTGCCGATGTTCTGGACGAGAGCGAGCTTGACCCGGAGAAGTTCAAGACAGATGAACCACATCAGCTCGTAATACGATCTGGCGCAAGGCGCTGGGGTGAGAAGAATCTTTTGAATGAGACGGCAGTGATGGAACATAGCCAAAAACAGTCGCAATTGCAGCAGTCAGGTACTACAGAATTAACGACAGACATGAAAGGGACAACAACAACGACGACAGAATTTCTTCCAGACGGCTGCACTCTCTTGCATCACACGGACCCGCATGTGATGGCGTCGCGGGGGAACACTAAGCTGAGTAAAAACGAAAAGTTCCTGAATGACATTTTTGGCGGTGTGGTCAAGAAGAAAACACCAACGACGTCAGACCACGTAGACGTGCCGGGGATGGAGGGACTTGAGGTGAAGGGCAGGAACGTGCCTGATGTGGGTGGCGATGCTGCTTCTCTCCGTGTTCATATGGAACATATGAGGGGGGCGGAAACAATAGGAGTCGCGGTGCGTATCGTGGGAGAGAAAGCAGTGGAACGCGTCGTTATTAGCATTAGACCCCCGCCGAGCTACAAATTCCGTCTAGTCTCGTGCTCCATAGCAGCGGTGAGGGCGAACGAAAGCGGTGAAATGACGCTGGATAAGCTGCACGCCAACCAGCCGTTAGAGATGAGTCTCCAGTTGGTGCCGACCGGATTTCCTCTTGAGGGTTCTCTGCAGGTGGAGGTAACACATCGTAGGGCTCTTCACTCTGACGTGCAGCGTATGCCTGCCCAGTTGGAGCTGCGCGCCAGCGATGTTCTGCGGCCACCTGCACAGATGACGACGCAGCAGTTTGGACAGGCGTGGCTGAGCCTCAGTGGCGAGTGCAAAGCGCGACTGACCTCTGCCACCACGCTAACACCGGACTCTCTTCAGCAGCTGCTGATGGCGCGTGCGTCGCTGCGCGTGGTTGAGGTAATCCGCACGGAGGTTATCGCGGCGTCTATGCTACTCGGAACAGAGCAACCTTTGCTGTGCCATGTTGTTGTTGCTGACCCACATACAGCCAATGTGACTGTGCGGGCAAATGACAATGGCTTCGCAGCTTTTGTGGCACGTGCCATTTCCTCCGTGTAACGACCACAACACAACGTTAAACCGTAATATATTTCCCCCTTTTCCCTCCCCTCCCACCCACCCCCACACCGCGACGTTCATCTCCTTCCTTTTTTCCTTTTTTTTTTTGTGTTTGATTGTTTGTTTGCATGTATGTTTTCTTCTCTTTTTTTTTTTTCTTTCGAACATAAGTGCTTCTGGAACGAAGCGGAAATGATATCGTCCGGCGTGTATGGCAGCTGTGGATGGAGCGGCGGTGCAATGAAGGCAAGTGAGCGAGTGAATGAAAACCAAAAAAAAAAAAAGGGGGTGGGGGAAATTAATGTTTATATGAATCTGGTGAAAAAGTAGGTGAATCAGAAGAAACAAAAAGAAACAGCGGAATAGAGTGGCGTACACGTACGCACCGGAGGCGCGGACAGAGGGATGGAAGTGCGGTGCAGCACAAAAAGAAAAAAAGAAAAAAGAAAGAGTCACATCCCCTCTGCTTTTCTTTTTCGTTTTCTTTCCTTTTTTTTTTTTTTCTGCTGCACCGCCACCACCACCGCCGCCACCACCAGCACCAAAACCCACCAAAAACCTCGAAGCTGAAGTGTTCCTTAAGAGGAAGAAGAAAAAGAGGGAGGCACGAAACATTTTAGATGGAGAGGCATGGGGTGGAGGGAATTCTCCGGCTGCAGCAACAATAGGGGCAGAGATGCGTGGTCGTCTTCTTTTGTTTTTTGGTTTTACCCCTTTTGCATTTTTTTCTCGCGCAATGCTTGCAACCGATGTCATCTTATCGTGGTTCAGTAGACATAAAAACAAAGAGGGAGACGATTTCAATTCAAACATGCACTTATTGCGTATTGTGTGCGTGTGTGTGTGTCTTTGTGCGTGAAGGGCACCTTCTACGGCGTTCTGTGCCTCAAAAGAAAAAAAAAAGGGGGGGGGGTTGAAGGAGCTCGACTAACTCTCGTGCAATGCCTGTCGTCGCTGGATGTCGTCCTCCCATTGTCTCTATTCCCTGCTTGTAGGTAGAGTTGGTGGGTTGGTGGGTGATGGCGTCATCTGCCGCTGCCTTTATTGCCAATAGCGATCTGGATGATGGTGATGGACTAATGCGTGTGGACAAGCACATTGAAGTGTTCTGGTCACCGCGTGAACTGTCCCGCACACACCACCTTCACATGCTGTTGAATGCCATGCGCCACACCGACGGCAAGGGCGCATGTTTGGAGGGGACGGAATGCGAAACCGCGAAGGCCGTCGCCCGGCTTCCCTCATGCGACGGTGTCATGGGATCGGGTGCGTGGCACCACGATATCGTTGACATGGTGCAGAGCTGCTGCTCAAACCGAGAGAAGCGCTCAGATGCGGCCGAGCAGGGTTTTATCGATCTCTATCTTGCCCTTCACTCGCTGACCGCGGAAGGAGCGGCACCTCAGGGTGTACTGTTATTAAACCACCTGCTTGTCGATGTGCCAAGCTCAGCAAGTGGGGTGTGCATGGCCAAAATGCTTCAGGTGGAGGCGAAATGGCTGCAGATGATGGATGTTTTTGGCCGGCCAGACGAAGAAAAAGAGGAGCAGCACGACCAGAGGCTACAAGAAGAATCACAGCGGCCACCAGGTCTTTCTATCGTTCGTTTGGTCATTGATTCATTCCGCATTGTAACGGATGACATCCTTCCAAAATGCCTCTATTATGTTCTTGAGCCACTTCTCTGCGAGCTCTCCTACTGCTGGTTGCTTAACTGTCCCTTCGCCGACGTACCGATGCGTCTCATCGGTACCGCGGAGGGGCTCCGTGCTGCAAGAGAACAAGTCGATCTGGAGGAATCGTCATTGCGATTTCTTTTATCCATGGAAACCGCAGTGGCGCCAACACACGCGTTGTCCTCCTTTTCCTCCAATGTCGCTGCTACCACAAACGTTGTCGTAGCAGCGGACAGTGCAGACGAGACGCTGGCGCAAAAATACCTCGGGGAAAGACTGATGGTTGCTACTGCAATGCAGTCTGCACTTGCCACGGATATGTTCCTCATGCATCTAGCGGAGGAGTGGCGTGTGGGAGTGGAGGCTCTCCGGGCGTCCTTCACTAAACCCAACGCCAATGCGGCTACCACCGTCGAAGGGCTGTGGGTCTCTTCTTCACCGCTTGCGGAGGATCTTGATAGGGTGCTGCAGCTCTCGCCACGCCAATTGGCGTATCATATTGTGCACTCCTTTCGGCTACCACTGACACAGATGTTGCCCACTCTCGTCACCGAGCACAACACACAGCTTGATGAGACGATGGAAGTCATTACAGTGGTTGTTGGCCCGTCATTTGACGGCAGATCGCTTGAAGAGGTGGAATACTTGCTGCAGCCCGCCGATACGGATCACACGGCTGAGATGCCGTCCACAGGGCGGATGGGGTTTACAGCGCGTTTGTATGCACATTTTCACCGTCTCTTTGCGCTTCTGTTCCGCTCCTGCTCCATTCATAACGCGGAGGTGGCAGTACTTCCGTCGACATTCTTTGATACATGTACTTCTCCATTTGTTCGCGCGGTACATTCAACGCGTTTGGCGGGTATGCGGCGGTGTCACTACTACGCCCTCTTTGATGTACTGGTGGAGTCATCGTGGACCCTGAGGACATTGATCATTATCGTCGGAGACGGATGGGCTGATGAGGCTCGCAACATCTTCACACAATGGCTGGAAGAGCGGCAGCGGCAGCAGCGTCGCCACGCGGGCCTATCGTGCTCCATTGTCTTCAAGCATGTGGAGAACAATGATGGAAAATATCCCGACGGCGCTGAAGGGGCGGAGTACGATAGGACGTCTTCTGGTGTGTTGGGGAGACAGTCGCTGCTTCTCTCCCTGTTGCAACGCATCGTAGCGGCTTGTGGCGGCTTGAAGGTTGCAGTTCTCATCCCAGCACGGGGTGTGACAGTTCTCTCCAGGCGGTACGGTGTGCTCCCGTTGCGAGGGTCTCTTGATGAGCCGAAGGCAACGACAAGTGGCGTGGCGGAGACAACCACCCACCCACTGTTTTCAGCGCTGCTTCAGAATACAGTGATGCCGGTCGTGTCGTACTCTGTTTGCGGTGGCGTGCCGCTTTCATATGTGTGTGATGCCGCCGATGTTGCATGCAAAAGTGTGTAGAATCCATCACCAGCATTGTGATTCAGTGAGAGGAGACTCTGGCTACCGACAGCTCATTTTGTGATGCTAGATGATGAGATCAGCAAAAGCGGGGGCAGAGTGCGGTGCGTGTGAAGGGAGTCGGTGTGTATTGGCTCGCTGGGCGAAGTGTTTGCATGTGTTGCGCGAGGGAAATGCCTCCTTCGGCGATGTACGAACATCGTCTCATGTGCCTCCGCATCCTTCTCTCCCCATGTTGCTGCTCCCCCTCCTCCACCTTCGCTCCGTTACTGCTGTTATTTTGAGATCGCTCCACTTCTCTTCCACTCCCTCGCCTCCACCTGTCAGAGGCTCCTTCTTTTTCTTTTCTTTCTTTTTCTTGGGCATTCAAAATGTCGGAAGAGCCATGCAGGGGCGCATCGCAATCGAGTACGACAATAGGGGTGAAGAGGAAACGGGAGGAGCGTGCATTTCTCTTCTCGAATTATCCGTCGCGGAAGGTTGCGCTGCGTCTCGCATACCATGGCCATGTGTACAATGGGCTGGCAAAGCAGGCAGAGACGTCTAACACGGTGGAGGCGCACGTGGTGACGGCGTTGCAGCGAGTGCGACTTGTGTCGCATGACGGTCCTAACGATCTCGCGCGTTGTGGGCGCACCGATAAGGGTGTCAGCGCACTCGGTAACGTCTTTTCTCTCACTGTGCGAGCCTCTTCAGGGCCTGATGACGCTCTGCAGCAACCACCTCTTGACTACTGCAGTATGCTGAACGGTGCACTGCCGCTCACTATACGGATTGTTGGTTGGGCATATGTGGACGCCAACTTTGACGCACGCTTTTCGTGCGTTGGGCGTACGTACCGTTATTATTTTTGTCATCAGGGTCTCAACATGGATGCAATGCGCAGGGCCGCTGCCCAGCTGGAGGGTGTGCACGATTTTCGTAATTTTTGCAAGACGGACGTTGTCAATGTCAGCAACTACGAGCGCCATATCCACCGTGTTGCTATTGTTGCAAGCGAGATGCTGCCGGAGGTCGTATCGTACATGGAGGTTCACGCAACCTCTTTTTTGTACCACCAGATACGCTGCACGATGGAGGTGCTGTTTCTTGTTGGCCGGGGACTGGAGGAGCCGGAGGTTGTGGCACAACTCCTCGAGCGCGGCGACCGTAAGCCAGTCTACCCGTTGGCAGATGCCACGCCGCTTGTGCTGTGGGACTGTCACTTTGAAGGCTTGCACTGGAATATCTCGCACCGCGCGTTTCTGACGGCTGAGCGTGAGCTGCAGGATATCGCTACAGCGCTACTGATCCGCGCGGCCATGGCGAATTCCATGCGTAGTCAGATGTTTGCGTGGTACAAGGGACACACGGATTCGAGCGGCAAGAGGGTTGTGCAACAACCAGAGACTTTTGTCGCAGACCAATGGTCGGTGACGGGCAGCGACTGGACGGATGAACGAACCCACGTCAACCTGCGCGTCCGTAAGAGCGATCTCTACGCGTTGTCACGCCAAGTTGAGAATGGTGCGGTAGGACCTCTCGCCAGCAGGCCTTACACAAAGCTGCTTGATCGCGAGACGGAGCGAACCTTCGAGGAGGAGGTGAGGGCTCTCAGCGAGAAGAAGCGGGCTCGTTTCGAGAGCAACATGGAGAAGAAACGGTGAATAAAATAAATAAATGAATAAATGAGAATAGTGTGCAGACACCTGGATGATCTTGCCTTACGTAACCCGTGATGGATTCTGCATGCTCTTCTCTTCCCCCGCCCTCTCTTTTTTTTTTTTTTTTTTTTTTTTGGCTGCCTCGATTCTTATACCTATGTATGTATGTATGTGTGTATGTGTGTATGCGCGCGCGCTACGCATGACAGACGTGGTTGTGTGAAATGACAGCGGAATCGTCACAACCTCCTATCGCATGGCTGCTTCTGGGGCAGTTGGATGGTAGACTGCTCTGCATTTCTCTGGTAGATGGCGAAAAGCAGTGGTGCACACAGCTGCCGGGAGGCCCACTTATTCGCTCTGGACGGAGGAATGGCACCTCAGCGGAGAGTCAGATGTGTGCACAACGCTCGTACCACTCTTCGTGTGGAGGATGCCACGTCAACACATGCAACCAGGTCAGTAACGGCGACAAATTGTCTTTGGTGGATGTAAAGGTAGTGGAGCCGGCGTATTCTCTTGTGTTTAGCGCTGAAGGCGGTAGGGTAACGTCTTGTATTGTTTCACATCCCCACCAAGGCAGAGCAATGACGGCTTGCCCTCCTCTTGAGTGTTGTTTCTCTACTGCACTTGCCATGGGAGAGGAGGAGAAGGAGGAGGAAAGGCTACCGCTAGACGTGGCGCTTAAACGCTGGAGTGATCGCTGCTGCCCTCTGCATAGGCCCGTAGATCTTGAGCACATGGAAACATCATACGCAGAGCTGGACTTTTCCACTGGCCGACTGCTCCTGAGTCTTGACGCACGAGGTGCCAGTCATGTCGCACAAGTGGACAACTCATCAGTTAGTGCTGCATCGCCAGTTGTGACGGTGCGGCGAACTGACACATCTCGAACAATAGTGTTCCCACCACACTGGCAGCCTCTTCTCTCTGATGGCGATCCTGCGGAAAAGGTAGATGCATGCTGCTCATGGTATGCACTTGGCTCCACGATCGATCTCGATGTGCTCGATTTGTCCACGGATGATTCCACAATAGAGCTCCCTATGGAAGGAAATTTCCAGGGGCTTCATCTCGAACAAACGTTGACGACAGCGGGCATCACTGCTCGTTTGCGCGCTGATGCTACGGCAGCTAAGGTGTTCCCCCTGGAGATGAAAATGTCGGACTCTGTTCCCGTTTTATTCGCACACATTGTGTGGTTACAACAGGGCACCACCACCACCACCAGGAGAATCGTGTTAACAGAAGACCAAATCAAAGGAGTGATCACAGGGACTGATACTGGTGATAATGCCGAGGCCAAGGGCAGCTCTGCCGATGTGACCATTTCACATGTGAGGTGCCGGGAGATTCCCGTGATGAGCTTTTCCGTCGACCAGCAGCGGAATGTTGCTTGGAAGATGCAGGAGTACGATGGCTGCGGGAAGGAACTGCCCCCTGGGTTTGTTGGTTATGACTCCTGCGTTTTGTTTTCCGATCGCATCATGCCAAGGCTTGAGACGTCACATACTGAAGCACTTCCACGACGGCTATCAACGACGACGACGAGGGCGGCGACTTCCTCTACGTCCTCATATCACGCTTATGATCGTGGTGTTGCCACGGAAGAAGACGAAGAGAATAGTTTGGACGATGAAGGTGAGGAGGCGATGTTACTTCGCAAGGAGGATACGAATGAGGTGGAATCCTCATCATCTTCCTCCTCATCCTCGTCGAACCTGTTTTCGCATGACGCATTGGTGCTTCGTAATGGTGCGAAACCACCTTTGAGCAGCAGCAGCAGCAGCAACTGCGGAGGTGCCCTCATCCCCATGCGCATGTCACCCTCCTTCTTTGATGAGAACTTTGATGTGCTGTTGCTTCTGGGCCGCGGTGCGTCGGGTGCAGTTCTCCTCACGCGGCACCGTGTGACTGGCGTTTTTTACGCCATCAAGATCATGCTTATTCGGGGTCGCTTCTCGGAGGATACTCTGAACGAGGTGCGGTTGCACGCCTTGCTGCACCACAAGTACCTCGTCCGGTATTACTCATGTTGGCTGGAGACGGTGACACCTTGCCGTGTGCACCAGCTCGCCAGCATTGGCTTGTGTGGCAGAAGGGAGGTACAACAGGTGCATGCCACCAGCACAGCAGGTCGGTTGAATTGTTCAAATCATTGGCGCGATATGCCAGACAAGGCTAGCTGTGGTGAATGCTGGTTGGCACGAGCAAATACGGAAAATGCAGTGGGCCAACAGTTGCTGAAAGCGCCACCACTATTGTCATCATCACCAGCTGCAACACCAATACCGCTGCCGTTGCTGTTGCCGCCGCCTCCGCCGCCAAAGCAACTCCAGCACATGGAAATCACTGGGACGTACATGGTCGGTCATGACGGTGTGGATAGTAGCACGTCTTGTTCGTCTCATGGAGATATTGCAGCGATGGATGATGGGCTGCCTGAATCGTCGCGATTCAGTGATTCGTCTTCTCAGGAGTCTGATAGTATTCTTGGTAGCCAAGTAGTGTTTCTTCAGCTGGAGTATTGCCAGACAACCTTGGCGGAGCGTTTAGGGTCTCGCAAGAGAATTGACCGTCTAGAAAATATCATTATTATGCTGCAACTACTTTCCGCTCTGCGTTACGTACACAATTGTGGCTCTCTGCACCGCGACATTAAACCGACAAATGTTTTCCTCGACTATCGTTCTCAAATAGCGAGTGGGGAAGACACAAGCGAGGAGGAGGAAGACGAGGAGGATGATGATGATGATATGGACGTCAAGAAGATGGGCGATGACATGTCGGACTGCATGCATGCAACAGAAATTGCAGGCCCGGAACTCGTGCCTCTCTTCAACACCTCCCCTATCTCAGCCTTTGAGCTGCTGAAGGCCAGCACCGGTGTGGGGTCGCTGGCAGTTTATTTAAGGAGGTTAAAAACGGCAAAAAGCGGGGGTATGAGGCAAAGAGCGGTACGCTCTGTGCGAAGGTGGCTCAACAAACGCCTTGTTCAGGTGCGCCTTGGTGACTTTGGACTGGGAAAGTCGCTTAGAGATCAGCGTGTTGATATAGCAATTTATTTTGATCGGAGCGCGATGAATACCGTTGGGGTTGGCTCGCCGCTCTACTCGAGCCCGGAGCAGCTCGATGGGAGCGTGTGCACACCTTCTTCTGACGCGTTTGCGTGCGGGGTGATGATGGCGGAGATGTACCTGCAACCCAAGACGGTGGCTGAGCGACTGACTGAGCTGCGGCGTGTGCGGGAAGGCGCGTTCCCTGGACGGAGTCTCTTGAAGGAGTATCCTGAGCTGCAGGTTGTGCAGGGCTTGACCGTGAAAGACCCGAATTCACGCATGTTGCTCAGTGTTGCACACCAGGTGTTGTCAAAGACAGCAGATGATATATTACTTTCATTTCTTTTGGAGTGAATATCAATGACTGGGGTAAACTGGGAACAAAAAAAAAACAAAAAAAAAAGTGAGTTGAGGGGGTTGGGGTGGTGGTGGAGCGCAAAATGTTGCAATGAAAGGGAAGTACTATTTTATTGACCGTTTTTTTTTTTTTTTATATTTCTACTGTTTTTTTCCCCCTCTTCCTTCCCCCTTCACAGACGCACACAAGGGAAAAAATTCTCTCTCTCTCTCTCGCGGTGTGTGTGTGTGTGTATGGTGGAGGTTTGCCGCATATGAGAAAGAACGAGCGAGAAGCTGAAGAAAATTTTTAAAAAAAAAGAAGGAAAAATGGAGAGACGCAGGAGGAGGGTGAGAATGGGGAGATAAGACTCGGGCAAATGTTGTGTGTCTGCTTAGCCGCCGTTCTCTTCTTGTTTCTCTCTCGTGTGTGTGCGCCTGTTAATGTGTCTTGGTTTGCACGCCTCATTTTATATATTCGTGTGTGTGTGTGTGTGACCACTCTGCAAAGGGGAGGGGAGGCGATGCGGCGCTGGGTTTCCCTCGGCGGCTGGTGCGGGCCTGGACTGATGCTCTCCAAGCTGGGGGTTCGTCCTCTTGAGGAGCAGCTGCCCTTCGATATGGCTCGCTGTAGCTTTGACGGCCTCCTGGAGTTCACCATCAACGGGTTTCAGAGCGGCTTCTTTCCTGGGCCATTGGAGACACGGCCTTTCACCCCAGATCCGGCGTCCATATGGCTGCTGTTCCGGGGGCAGCACACATGTGTTACGCATTTTGACCTGAGTTCCGAAAAGGTCATCCAGGAGTTCATGCGACGATTCGATGAATGGGAGAGGATGATCACTCAGCCTACTCGTCCGGTGACGTTTTTGCGTACCTGCATCGCCGAAGACGCGAAGGAGGAGGTGGAGCTGCTGCCACTGTGGCACGCGGCACTGCGCGAGAAGAGCGCGGGGAGACTGAACTTCCGTACTGTGATGGTGATGCACGACCAGGGAACGAAAACTGAGCGCGTGGCCGCGTTTTCTGAGGAGGATGCTGCGGGGGCGCCTTGTGTGGTGTGGAATCTTGCCTTTGACAAAACACTCCCACCCACAGCGTCGTTATTTGACAAGTGCCACGACGGCTATGCGCAGATAATCCATGATATGGCCCAGGACGACGCCTGGAGGGTGTCCACCGTCCCGCTACACCTTGCGGCGCCAAAGCCGTACGTGAATCTTTGCAAGGTGGAGGGAGTCCCGGCACTTCGAGGCTCGTGCACGGGGTTTGGAACCACACACTCCGCAGTGCTGGGACGCTGCCTCCGCTGCGGCTCCACCAACGGACACGAGGTAGTGCGAGATGCCTTTGACACCAAGCAGCCATGGAACGAAACGGAGGATGCGGTGCTCTTGTCCCGCTTTCTCGCAGCTAATGGGGACAAAGTAGCTGCGGTGGAGAGTGTGGCAATGGAACTTAAGCGCGGCGCAAATGAGGTTCTGCAGCGACTGGAGCTACTCACTGGGTCTGCTACATCGTGACGCACCGCAGGGCGCTCCCCATCCTTTCCTCCACCACTTTCTCTCTCTGATATTCAGGCCTTGCCCTCTTCGCCCACCTACTCACTTGATGCTTCGTGTGCGGGCGGGGGAAGGCTCTCTTGGCGCTGTGTGCGGACGGGTAACAGTTGCCACAACGGCAGGTGTGACCAGCGAAATTGGCATACGGAAACAAGCCCCCTCCCCCCCCCCCCCCAAAAAAAAAAAAAAGAAAAGCGTGTCAGTGTACTATTCGACTAGTTTGAGAACTTTGATCATCTCTGCAGCGCGACCGATTTCATCACCGAGGATGCTACTGCCGCTCTTCCCGTCTTTTCTCTCTTTCTCTCTATTTGAGCTCCGGGTGCGCCGAGCTTTCACAACCAAATGTTTTTTTTTTTTTTTTGCATCCATGCGTACATGTCTGACGGAGTGTTGGGACGGAAGAAATAAGAGGAGGAAAAAGGAGAGGAGGAGAGTACGTACAAAGCATTACAACAACAACAACAACGCCAACTAAAAAAAAAAAAAACATTAAGAAACCGATAAGGAAGGGCAAGACGCTTCTGACGCATGAGTTTGTGTGCCACCGCCCGTCCGCCCACGAAGGAGGAGGAGGAGTGCGTTGAGTATCTCAGTCAGCACTTCCCGCAATCTGTTTTAGATCCAGAGGATGCCGACTTCTTCAATGGGAATACGTATCTGCGTTTTGCCCGCGCCCGTAATGCAGACACCAAAAAAGCATCTGACATGCTGATGAAATGTGTGGAATGGCGCAAGAATTTTCAGCCGTACAAACTTACCTACGATGATGTGAAGGTGTCCATGCAGCAACTCACTTTCACTGTGGCTGGTCGCTCCCGCGAAGGGCATCCGATTATCATCTTGACAATTGGTGCCCCGAACAATTGTGAGACGGAGGATCGCGTCAAGCAGCTGGTTTACATCATGGAAGAGGCCCATCGGAAGAAGCACGAGGAACTCATGTGGATTATCGACTTTGGAGAGATGCGGAAGCACCCGCGTGACGCCCGAAGCACCGAAACACGTAAGGCGACAATGAAAATCATGCAGGATTATTACCCGGAGCTTATGACCACTATGTTGCTCTGCCGCTGCCCCTGGTACATTGGGGTGATCTACAAGATGGCCAGCCCTTTTATTGACGCAAACACGCGGAAAAAGATATTTAAGCTGAAGAGCGATGAGGAGCTTGTACAGAACTACGTGGACCCCGATCAGCTGCCCGAGAAATTTGGTGGCACATTCCGGTTCAGCGGGGACTGTCCACTCTGGGAGATCGCGGGCTGCAGCACGGGGTAAAAGAAGAAAAGAAAAAATGGAGGATGGGGGTAAGGAGGAGGGGATGTTGTCGACTCTTTCTGGTGTCGCGTTCCCCTCCTCTTCCTTTTTTTTTTGTTTTTGTTTTCATTTCAGGTGGGCGGCGGCGTGGGGTTTAAGTGAGGCGATGGTGCAGTGAAGTTTTGACTCTAACTTTTTTTTTTTTTTTTTTGTGTGTGTGTGTGTGTGAATTGCATGCTGCAAAGGCGTGCATGTCCTTCTAACCACTTCAACTGAACATCAACGACAAGGTCAACAAAGGCATGACAAGTGCCACATGTTACGCGTGTGTGTGTGTGTGTGTGTGTTGTGCGACACGGTTTTCTTCTTCTTCTTCTTTCCATCCAAGGCGCGGTGTGCGTCGTCTTATTTATTTCTTTTTGTCTGTCTTCTGACAGCACTCTCTTTGTTCCAGCAGCCGTTGTTTTCCTCCTCCTCCTCCTCCTCCTCGCTGTCGTTGTTGTTGCAGTTGTGCTCACACAATTTTTTTTTTTCACCCCACCACCTCGCCCTCGAAGTGGTGGTGGTGCCGTCACATGTTCCTTCCCCCACATCTACACCCCACGGACAGACGCACGTCGCGTATGTCGCCTGACGACGGCTGTCACACATCATTTGGGGTCTCAGGGAGAAGGACAGCGGCGTAGTGTGGCCGCTCTTCCTGCAGGCCTTCATCGCATGGGAGGATGGTGGAATTCTCTGTGTTTTCTTCCTTTTTTGTTTCTCTCTCTCTCTGTGTGTGTGTGTGTGGTTTTGTTTGCATACATCCCACTCCCACTCCCTCCTTCCGCCATTGCCTCTTCCTCCTCTTCTTGTGAGTCTGCAGAGATACAATTGCTCCGGCAGGATGGGCCCGAGGAGCACTTCGAAGAAGAACGAACAGATGCCCATCATTGTGGAGGATCCACTCGTTCTGGAGATGAGCCAGACTGCAGATAAGTGGACTGACTGCACGACGGAAAACAACAAGATGATTTTACATGTGCAGCACCTCCTTGGCTCACTCTCGCATCAGGTGGAGGAATGCAACAAGGAGCTTGCCAGCATCTATGAGGACGCACAACTCCTAACCGCGCTTCGCATCTCAGAGTACCGTCAGAAAAAGGATCCATCATCTCTGGTGCAATCTCTCAAGAAGCAGCGACCGAAGCGTGAAAGCTCGGTGAAAGTGCTTGCGCAGCAACCCGTTGATGAGAACAGCACCGAGGCACTGGTGGCCGCCATGGACGACAAAAAACGTCTCAAGGTGAGCAGCACACTTCTGAACCTGTTCAAACGTGGGTGTACGGATAGCCCTTCCCAGTTGAATTTAGCTCCTGGGGCTGCGAGGGGTAGTATCGCTCCAGCATCAGCGGAAGCGTCAGCGCCTCCTCACTGCAACTCTCCTGCCACACCAAGCGACCCGATTCCACAGGCATGCGGCATCCCAAACGTTGGCCTCCCGAGTAGTTCAAGCTTCTCTTCTGCGGATCGACGTCCAAGGGATGTACCCCCTGAATTGTGGGAGGAGGTGTCAAACCTGCGGCTTAGACGCATCGTACTGGAGGAACGTCTTGCGATGCTCACAAGGAACATCGATGCGCAACTCGCACGGTTTGACCTACTCGTGCAGAATCACAGTATTGCATCCTACGCAACAGATGCCATGGATTGCATTCTGCGTGCTGTGCGACAAAAGAAGAGTTGAGTGGTGGGGCTTGTGAAATGTATAGTTTTCAATGGCTGCATCCTATTTCTATGCGGAATAGTGACCCTTGCGCGGTGTGTGTGTGTGTGTCTGTCTCAGCCATCTGCTGCAGTTGCATACATGCACAACAACAACAACAGCGATGCGCGTATTGCAAGACACATACGCGTCTACGTTACATTTCGGAGGTTGTGCCGATGTGAGGGTCTTCTCTCGTGTGCTGAGTTTCTTTTTTTTTTTGGGGGGGGGAGGGAGGGGGGGTTTCTTCCCCTTTTGCTTCTTTTCACCTTTTTTTTTTTCTCTTTTGTTTTGCGCCACATCAAAGTATCAACTTCCGTCCTTTGCAGCACCTGCAGTCTGGACGATGGGTGGAACACTATCCAAGCAAGAGGAGCTGTTCGTGCTTCACCAGTGGCATGAGTTGCTGGAGAGCGCCATGGGTGCTGACACCAGGGAGGCTGACATCAGCGGTAATGGGAGCGCTGAGCGCAATAAACGCACCTCTGCAGCTTTTCGCATGTCCTTTCAGGAATGGCAGGCCCTTATCACATTATTAGAGAGCAGCGAACCCAGTGAAGCTCCATCACGGCTGTGTGCGAGCTTAGGCGGCGCACAGCTTGTGAACCCGATTGTTGCCGTGATGGTGCACAGCTGCTGTTGGTGTGAGGGAAGCATCAAAGGGGATGTCTTCCTAGACCGGCTTGCACGCTTGCAGGAGGAGGTGCAATTGCGGCAAGAAACCCAAGTGCGACAAACAAAGGAGATGGAAATGGAAAAAGAGGCTGTAAACACTGCGTTGCTCCTCCTGAAGGACATGGTGCAGCCAATGACCTCGTCCCCGTTGCGGGCATCTCGTAATGCGAGTTCTCTCGTTCAGAGTTTTATATCATGGGACGGCTGCAATAGACCCGTCATCATGCTTGCGCACGTCTTTATTGTTGGGGTTTTGGCGTGTGTTCACCTGGAGCCACACTACGCTGAGGCGGCGATTCATTCACTCCGCGGACTGCAGGAGGCGATTAGTATGGCAGCTGCCTCTGTGTCTAATGCGGAGCGAGGTGAGGCAAGTGCCGCCGTATGCAACATCATTGAGTGGAGGGTGGTGAAGTACCTTGAGGGTGTGCTTGCGCGCCGCCAGCAGGAGCAGGATGTTGCTGATCTTATTGCCACGACTGATCGATGGTGGTTGCCTTCACAGAGTGCAGCTGACGATGGGGCGAGCATGACAAGCGAGGAGCGCTGGGCGGAGGTGTCATCGCAATACATTGGTCAGAAGCATATTTGGACAACCTTGAGGACGCATTTTCTGTGTTCCGACGTGTTCAACGCGGAAAAACCGACGGTGATTGTTCTATTTGGTCCATCTGGGTTTGGAAAGTCTGAGATGGCACGGCGAATAGCGTGCACCATCTACGGCATGGAGGCCCGTGACTTGGAGGCGTCTGGGAAGCTTGTCTACATTCACCTCCCTTCGTTCTGCACGCGCGACTCCATCTACTCGCTAGTAGACCCGCCCGCAGCACACGTTGGCGAGGGTGTTTTGCTCTCTGCTCTACGCAGGAATGAGGACGCAGTGGTAGTCCTTGACGAATTCGAAAAGGGAACGGCGGAGGCGATTCAGAATCTGTGGCTCTCCGCCTTTCAAAAGAAGGGCACCCTACGCTCGCTGAAGGATGCATCGCGGTCCGTCTCGACAGAGAAGGTGACCTTTGTCCTCACGTGCAACATCGCCGCAGACACTATTTTACGCAATGAGGGGCGGTACTTGCAGGCCACGCCGGCGGAACAGGTGACCATGCGGGATGAGTGGACCAATTTATGCAAAGAATCGTGCCGCAGAAGCATGCATGATCCCTTTGTCAACCGTGTAGATTATTTCTTCCCATTTGTACCATACACAGAAGAGGAGAAGCGGTGTTTTATTCAGATGCAGCTCCGCCGTATTGTACAGGACCAGCGCGCCAAGGGGCGGAGAATTTACATCACATCCCGCTTTGTGAGCGCGATTGCAAAGAAACTGCAGACGTTCCACGCCTCCACCATCGAAGGTGTGGTGCGCCCTTTGCTTGTAGAAATGATGCAGAGCAAATGGGATGATGCGGTTCTGACGGTAAAAGAGTGTGTTGCTGGCACTAATTTTGTGGTGATTCCTACAAGGGGAAATGTAGAAGGTGCAACGTCGTGGTTTGCTCTCACGGGAGGGGAGCAGTCGTTGTCTGTATGGGATGACCCTGAGGACAATGTAAAGCCGCTCTCAAGGACGAAACTGGCAGCGACATCAGCAGTGATGAGCAGTGAAAGGAAAGCGCCTAGAGGTGGATGTGGCACTCGTCACACGGACCCCGAGGCACCTGATATCATTCCCGCTGCCGCTGCGGGTGCTGTAGTAGTAGCCACGGAGGAAAAGGAACGGTTGCTCCAAATGGAGACAAGTGTTGAGAAGGAGCTTCAAGTAGAGTTGGAGAAGATGAAAGAACTTCTGGTCTTGAAGGACAAGGAGATTGCCTATCTTAAGAAGAAGGTTCTTCGCTTGGAAAAGGCTCTGGCATTGCTTCTAGTCACCATGCTAATGTGTATGCTACTTTTGTCGCTTCTCGTTGGCACGAAACTCGTCCTCACAATGGGCTTCATGCTCTTTGTGGCTCTTCAGCTTCTCGTTGGCATGCCGCTGGACCTCCTACTGGGTGCCATTCACGTGCTATACCGTGTCCTCGGGCCTATTGGCTCCGCTATCGCAGCGATTGTTGTATCCATGTGGATGTCGCAGTCTATACGCAGTGCTACATTCTGCTGATTCTCATGACTCATCGGGCGTACATGTAGTACCACGGGCACATATACTCTTCTTTTGCTGTTGTTTGTACTTTTTTTTTTTTTTTTTTGTTCTCGTTTGTGGAAGTGGGTGAATAATTTCGTCTGTCTGTTTTGTCTGTGTTTCAGTGTGTGTGTTTTTCCTTTTTTTTTTCTGTTCCAGGGCGGGCTTCAGCATCATTGCCTGCCGTCTTTCTCGCATCTCGCATAAGCAAAAATTGTATATATATATATATATATATATATATATATATTCAGGTAGCCCGTCCGAGAGTGACGAAGAGGAAAGGGTGGGGTTGGGGAGGGGGAGGAGGAGGGAAGAGCACGGGGATCCGTCCGGCGAAGGGCCGCCCACAGCCTCATGGCGCACGAGGCCGGTCGAGGCGAAGGCTCCACAACGAAACTAGTCGCGGCGCTGTTGCAAGAGAACGCATTGCATAGCCAGCATGCCGCATCGATGCGAGCGATGGACCAGCACTATACGGCGCTCTACGATAGCGTCGTCTCCATTTCGCGAAGCATGGGCCTCGGCGCCAGTTCCGTGCTGAATCTTACGGACGGAGATATTCAGAGCAGCAGATGCAGCGGCGAAATTTTGTTCCGTGTGCGCTGCGAAGAGGAGAGCCGCCAGATGGAGGCTCAGCGGTCTTTTCTTCTTGAATCTCTGGAACAGAAGCAGTTGGAGTGCGAGAGGCTGCGCGCCGAGGGGCGTGCGCTCCGCGCAGAGATTGAGCAAGTTTTCCACCCTGTTGAGGCGTTCAACAGGGGGGTGCTGCTCTGCCTTCCTTCCGAAGGTGAGTCTCTACTCGCCCGACGCTCCCTGGGGATTCGTGCTGCGACAGAGACAGAGGCGCCCATTGTTACACTGGCTTCAGCACTAGCTGCGCTTGAAGAGCGAATACGCGGCAGGGAACAAGATGTCTTAACGAAGGGTAAGCGTGTCCTTGCCGAAAGGGGAATGCACCAGGAGACACTACAAACTCTGTATGACGAGCTTGAAGACGCGAAGCAAGCGTTGGGGCGAGATGTGGTGTCCCTCGCAACTGCAGAGGCTATGGTTCTTATCGCTGAGGAAAATAAAGAGCGGCTCCTCCTGGAACTGGAGGAGATGGCGCAGGCGGAGCAGCGTGATGAACTTTTTACTCTGCAGCTGACGAAACTGCATGAGGCATTCACATGGGGCGCAGAGAAGGCACGGCGGCGACGCGAAACGCTGCGACGTCTTTTGTTAGAGGAGGTGCAAGACGCCCAACGGGCGGATTGGGAAATCAACACGAAATGTAAACCCAATAATGATGCTAATGATGACGACAATAACAGTGATGACACAAATGAGAATGAGGAGGAAAAGGACTACAGGCTTGCATTACAGATCTCTGTTCAGAACGCGCTGGATGTTCACCGGTCTCTAGTAATCTTGAATGCTCACACAGTGAGCCTTCCTGCAAACATGGAAGAAATTGAGACGATTCTGAAGGGATTGAAGAGCCATTCGGGACAACTGCCGTGGTTGACAGACACGCGTCATGAGGATGACTCGTGGCGTAGCGGTGTTCTGCAAGAGGCCTACAACGAAGCAATGCATACACTGCAGCAGATGCAGGGTGCATGTAATGTGGAATCTGCGGTCTTGGCTGACCTGTTGCGAAAGCTGAGGCGTCTTTCTGTCATTCATAATGCGTTCCTCCTTCACCCGGAGGCACTTGCGGGTGCTCTCATGAACTCCTTCATGTCGTGGCGGGATGTACATTCTATGCTGCAGGCCGCATCATCGTCATCCGCGCAGGCTGCAGTTCAACGGCGGTGATGGCGGCAACAGTAAAATATATTTCTCTTGCCACCACCACCACCACCTCCACCTCCACCTCCACCTCCTCCTCGTCTTGCTTCATTCTGTCAGTTGTTTTCCCTTCACTGATGCCTCTATCTGTATCTGCATCTCTACGGGCCTGCACGCATGTCTGATACTCTGTATATTATTATTATTATTATCATTATTTTTTTCAATTGGAGCTCTTTTTGTTTCTTTATGTTTTCCTTTTGTGTATGTTGCTCTTCTTGTGATGCTGCTGATGCCACTGCCGCCGAGGGGATAATCGGTGTTTTTTTTTTTTTTTTTTTTTTTGT
>JASANX010001058.1:35396-100175 GCA_030849745.1 Trypanosoma scelopori
GGTTCCCGTCTCGTCCTACTCGCAGCCGTGTGCTCTCTCACTCCTTCTATTTCCTTCTATTTCTCTCCTTCTCTTCGCTTGTCTGCCCCGTTTCTGTGCATGCCCGCGGAACGGAAACAAACAAACAAAGGAACGAAAAGAAAAGGCGGGCGGGAAGTTGAGAGACAATAGGTGGGGTGGGTGGGTGGAGGGGGGACAGCCATTGGCATAAATGGACAGTGGGAGTTCTGCGTCCGATGCCCTGGAGTCCGATTACAAGGTCCTGTTCATTGGAAATGGCTCCGTCGGAAAGACTTCGCTCATACGGCGCTATTGTGATGACAACTTCGGGAATAACTACAAGCAAACTATTGGTCTCGACTTTTACGTGAAGAAGCTCGAGCTGCCGGGAGCGCAGCATCTGACGCTGCGTATTTGGGACATTGGCGGGCAGCAGATGGGCAGCAGTATGATTAACAACTATATTGCGGACTCCGACGCCATCTGCTTTGTGTATGACGTGACGAATATCGATTCACTAAAGGACATGGAAGACTGGTACAACTGTGTTGTTGCCGCAATAGGAAAGGACTCGCTGCCACACATGGTTCTAGTGGGTAATAAGATTGACTTGCCATACCGGCAGGTGTCTGCTATGATGCACGAACATGCAGCGGCGACGCACCACTTGGATTCCTACTTTGTCTCTGCCAAATCAGGGGAGAAAGTCAACACGCTTTTTATGATGCTTGCAGCGAGGCTATGTGGTGTGAGCATTGCACCGAGGGATCTCGACATCGCAAATCGTGTGGTTGCCACCATTGAGTCACGACCGGAGGAACGAAAAGGCGTGTTTCAGGCGACACAGAGCGGTCACCATCCATCTAACAACAGCAGCAACTGTACGATGATGTAGTTGGCATGAATGGCGAAACGATTAGAGGTGCTCTCCGGGCCCTTTTTAGGCTCTTCCCACCACCACCACCACCACCACCCACTTTCTTTTTCCCTTTGGTTCTCATTGTTGTTCCTGCTGCTGCTGCTGCTGCTGCTGCTACAACTACTGCTACTACTAGTGACGATGCATGCTCCCTTGTGGGCTGGCGCTTCTGCATGTCCCTCTTCGTCCTTCTCCTTTCCATCTCTTTTTTATTTTTATTTTTTCTATTTCGTTCTTGGGGTGGGTGGAAGTTCTTCACCTTCAATCTCTTCTATCCCACGCGCTAAAGAGGAAACACGGCACATATATATATATATATATATATATATATATATATATTATATTATATATATAGCTAGGGGGGAGGGTGATAGACGAAGTTGCAAGTTGACGGGGGGTGAGGTGCACGACTGCAAGTGCGACAGGTGCAGGAACAGCAGGCAAGTACAAGGGCGAAACAAAATTCAGATTAAAAGAAACAAAACACACACACAAAAAAAGAAACGAAGTGGAGACACGAAATGACAGAATGGGATGAAAGGCAGATGGCAGCTCAACTGAAGTGCACACCGATGGAGGAGATACCGTTGATGGTGTCCAAGTGCCGCAGTGCGTTTCGTTCTGGTGCTAACTCCTCACTGGATCGGCGCAAAAACATGATTCGAGCAATTATTCGCATGATCGATGAGAACGAGGAGGTGTTGTGCGGGTCTGTGCACAGGGATCTGCGAAAACACCCTGACGAGACCATACTGCTGGAGCTCACAGTGGTCCGTGCTGAGGCACACCACTTTCTGAATCACCTGAACGAGTATGCTTCACCAGAGAAGCCGGTGATGGAGGGCGTCTTCTTCTTTGAAGACTGCGAAATACGCCGCGATCCGCTTGGGGTTGTTCTTATCATTGGCGCCTGGAATTACCCTATTCAGTTGGTTCTGCTGCCGCTGCTTGGGGCGCTCGCTGCTGGTAACTCGGTAGTTTTGAAACCCAGTGAGATGGCGCCAGCCACCGCGACCATTCTAGAGGAGCTGCTGTGTCAATACCTCCCAAAGGATGTTGTGGCTGTGGTGAATGGAGGTGTGCCGGAAACCACGCAGCTGCTAAAGGAACGATTTGATCATATCCTCTACACTGGCAATTCACGTGTCGCAGAGATTGTCATGGCGGCGGCGGCGAAGCACCTCACACCCGTCACCCTTGAACTCGGAGGAAAATCTCCTGCGATTGTGGATGCGTCGTGCAGGGAAAATATGGAGGTGGTGGCTCGCCGCATCATGTGGGGAAAGGTGGTGAATGCTGGGCAAACTTGTGTGGCTCCGGACTATGTGATGGTACACAAGCACTTGGAGCCAATGCTAATTGAGGCGCTGAAGGCGGCACGAGATGAACTGATGGGCAGCAATCCGCTGAAAAAGGACGAGAAGAGCGATTACCCCGCCATTGTGAATGCGAGTCATTTTCAGCGCTTAGCAGGACTCATGAGTGGTGGCACTGTCGTCGTTGGAGGAGAGATGGATGAGGTGAGCAGAACGATTTTACCAACGGTTCTTTCAAATGTTCAGCTGGATCACCAGCTCATGAGGGAAGAAATTTTTGGCCCACTACTACCGCTGCTGACGTTCGAAACTGGAGATGAGACGATTGAATTCATCAATTCCAGGGAGAAGCCGCTCGCTCTCTACATCTTCTCAAAGGACGCACGATTCATTTCTCAGGTGGTGAAGAACACATCTTCTGGAGGGGTGCTGGTGAATGATGTCATCATCCACGCGGGGGCTTCTGGGCTGCCGTTTGGCGGCGTTGGGCGGAGCGGGATGGGGATGTACCACGGCAAGTACACCTTTGACACATTTTCCCACAAGAAGTCTGTGATGCGGCGGCGGATTGGGATGGAGTCGGTAAACATGCCGCGCTACCCGCCATATGCGAAATCAAAGACGCAGCTCTGTCGGGGAGTGTTGGATCATGTGGGGGAGCGGTCCGCGGTCAGCCGACGTCTGTGGTTCTTGAGCGCGCTTCCAAGCTGCGCTACGCTGATGTGCAACTACGTCCGGCTCACCATGCAATCCAAGCAGCCGCCGTCGTCGTCGCCTGCGCCAGGTGAGCACATCAAGTAGGTGACCCACGGGAGTAAAGAAGATTAAATATATACAACACATACGCATCCATACACATCACATCGCAACAACAACAACAACAGAGAAAAAGAATTTTAAAACGAAAGACAAAAAAAAAAAAAAGAAAAAAATTAAAACAAATAAATGCGTCTGGGGAAAAAAGGCCCGAAATTTAAAAAAAAAAATTTTTTTTGTTTGTTTGTTAGTTTTGCTGTTCTCGGCCTCTTATTTGTTTTGATTATTTATGCTAACATCTCATTTGCTTTTTTGTGTGGTGGTGGTGGTGGTGGGGCAAATGAAGCGGAAGAATGCCTGAGTGAATTAAAACAAAAAAAAAAACACCAAATGGGCGAAAAACGAAATGTAGAAACGACGGAGTGTTGGTGCGGTGGGGGAAATGAAGCGAACACATGCGAGAGGCAAGCGACACAAGACATCATCTCCCCATAAATGATGAAGTTTTAGATTGAGGGATCGCCAAGGATTGTTGATTTCTTCTTTCTTTTCCTTTTCCTTTCTTCTCTCTCTTTTCCCCATTGGTTTAAATTATTCAAGATGCTCAGAGAGTAATGAAGTGCGACGAGGGGTGGTGGTAGTCGTAGTATAGGAGTGTTGGTGGGCGGCGGCTGCACCGTGGACGGGGACCCGAGATCTCGCTGGAGTGGCAGTGAAGACAATTTGCAGAACGGGATGTGCGTCTTTACTGCGGTGGCGACGGACGTGTGTTGCCCCTCCACCCCTCCTTTTTTTTTTTTTATTTCGTTTATTATTATTTTTATTGTTTCAGTTTGGGTCATCTGTTTGTGCGTGTAGTTGTTTTAGTTTGGTTATTTTTGACACGCCCTCAAGAGACATGAGATGATGCGCCGCGTGGTGGTGGCGGTGGTGAGGCGGATTGTTTTTCTCTCTTTTTCTCTGCGTATCTCCCACGCCTTGGGAGGGGGGGGGGGGTGCGGTAGACAAGAAATATTTATTCATATATATATGTATATATATTTATTCCGTTGCTCTTGTTGGTTGGTTGGGAGGGAGGGACACACACACACACACACACATTCACATGAAGGGGCTTGAAGAGTGGCTAGCATCATCATCGTCAGCATCATCATCCTCATCGTCGTCGTCGTCGTCATCGCCATCGTTAAATGAGGCGAAGACTCGGAATGTGCTGATTTCCTCAACGATCAGCAGTGGTGGTGGAGGGGTGCCACATGCGAATCTCCGAATTCGACAAGAGGAAATGCGGGAGCGCATGCGATCCCTCCTTGGCGATGAGGTGGTGACTTCCGTGATGGCGGAAACCAGCGTCACTGAGGAATCCGCTGTGCCACAGCCCGCTTTCAACACCGACAAGAGGAGTGTGGCAGAGCCTCCGCGTGATGGCATCGGCGGCCCTCCGTCTTTGGCCCCAACACCGCCACCCGAAGAGGCTTATCGCCGTGTGGAAGTGATGGTTGTTGACCGTGGCACTCAAACAACGACAACAGTCGGCTGCCAGACGGACCCTGAACCCTATCAGCCATGCGCGGGATGTCTAATTCCTCCGCACGCGGCATGCAGATGTGGAGGAATACGACGCCCGTATGCAAGTGCGTTGGGCGCAGGTGAGGAGGAGGGAGTTCCCTCCCGCTTTAGGGAACAGCTAGATATGATACAGAGATCCATAGATGCGATGATTGCGCGGTACAATCTACCGCCACCGCCACCACCATTTCCTCGAACGCAATGAGTCAGAGACATACACACGGGACGTGGACATGCACTTTGTTGCATGTGTTTTTGCCCCCACCACCCCCCTATTGCTCTTAATTCCCTCGACGACATTACTGCTGCTTCTATTTTCTTCTATTTACTTGCACGATTGCAAAGCAAATTATTGGTTAACCCGTTCATATATATATATATATATATATATATATATATATATATATATATCTACGTCTCTCTCTCTCTCTGTGTGTGTGTGTGTGTCTCTTCTTCTTCTTCTTCCTCCTCAAGGGATAATTGATTAGTTTCGGTGTGCGTGTTGGTTCGCTTGTGTGTACCTGCGGTGAGTTCATGAGGGAAGAGAGTTTAGAAAAAATGGAAGAATTTTACGGTAACCCGTTCAATAAGGATGAAGAGGTTGATGAAATTTGTTGCACCTACGTAACATCACCCCCAACGGAGCTCCCTTCGGTGACGACAGAAAACCCAAAGGAGAATGGCGACTACCTCGGAATTTCCTCGGCGTTGCGTCTCCAGTCGCAGCTGAGTGAGGCGGTGCGAGCGAATAATACACTTCGCTCCGCATACGAATCCCACATTGGGATCCAACAGAAGGAGATGGATCGGCTTAGCGAGGAGAACAATGGGCTTCTCATGAAGCTAACGAGACTAGAAACGCAGCTGAGGTCTATTTCACTAGAAAAGGACTATGCTGTGATGGCCTACAAACGTGAAGTCGAGAAAAATACAACACTGGAGAGCAGAATCCGCTCCCTTGAGGATGAGCTTAACTCACTGGAGCGCCGGAGGAGGGAGCTCACCACCACCTACACTGGAGCCCCGCACAACGTGGATGGCCAGTCGCCCTCCACACCCCAATTCAGACGGCAGCACGAGCAGCATGAGCAGCAGCAGCGGTCGCCGGCGCTATCGCACGCGAGCAAGTTAGGTAGGTATCCCCAGGAGACGCCTCACTACAGTGCAGCGCAAAGGGAACATGTTCTTGACGACCCCCACTATGGGTCCCACGAAGCGGTGCGCTCAGAGAGAACATCCATGAATACCTCAAAAATGCGCCAGTTTGACGAAGGACGACCACAAACGAAGGGTGTCGGCGTCCATCCAGGCCAGTATGTAGATGAGCCACTCGAAGCAGATGTCAAGCAATTGGAGGAGGAGTTGATGCGTGAATGCCAGGTGAGGGACGAGATAGATGCACAACTACGCAAGATGGAGTCTATGAGACTCCGCACGGGCACTGAGCGGGCAAAAAAGGCGTCCTTGGAGGTGGATTTTGCTGCGGCTCAGCGAAGAATTAGCAACCTTCGGATGAAGCTTCGGGCAGTATCTGCGCTCGAGCGGTAACCTTTACCACCCTTCTCTTTTTGTTTTTCGTTTTCTTTTTATCCTCTGTATTCAAAATTTCTGCAACCCCTCTCGCTTTCTCTCTGCGTTTGTGCGCCTCATTGATCCTTGTTATTATTTTTATTTTTATGGGCGTGTGACTTGTGTCCGTGCTGGAACGTGCGTGTGTGCGTGTGTATGAGCGGGGGGGGGGGGGGGGGGGGAAGAATAAACAGAAGAGAGGCGTCTGCGTGTGGGAGACGAGTGGAGGACTTGTGAGAGCGACTAGACACGGGGGGTGCCAAATTTTCTTTCTGGAGGTGAAAGAGGGGCGGGGGCGGTTGCTGGACGCCGTGCGATGTAATGTGTGTGTATTTGTGGATGATCTCTGGTTTCTCCACTCTTCCGGTTGCAGCAGCAGTGGTGGTGGTGGTGGTGGCGGCCACACACACTCACACGCACACACACACACACACACACGCCGAAAGAGAGAATGAGCACAGGCATTTGAGGAAAAAAGTGAGACTCGAGCGCAGCCTCGCCTCGCTGCATCCGCCTGGCTTATGTGTGTTTGTATGTGTATGTGTATGTGTTTCTGACCCGTGAAGCGTTTGAATTGTTTGCTGCTTTTCTCCACTCCGCAAGTTTCCCTGTTTTTTTTTTTTTTCGTATTTCTTCCACTCTTCGTCGCATACGCTTTCATTCTTGAGTTCTCTTCACAGTCTTCTTGTTTTCGCGGCGGGAAGCTTCAAGAAGCACACGCACACATACACGGGCTTGCGTGGAGGGAGCGGGGATCGCAAAGGCGAGCAGGTGTGTGTGTGTGTGTGTGTGCAACGGAAAGAAGGGGTGCAGAAGGGGAGTGGGGGGGGGGGGGGGTATTTAGAGTTGTAAACCGTCATGAGCCTCTCCATCATTCGCCTTGTACGCGAGGAGGGGATGTCCGCTCTGCTCCTGGTTTTTGACTTCATTAGACACACTCTGCTGAGCAAGTTGAGTGTGAGGGGAATTGTGAGAATATGCGAGAGTAGCATATCTGTATGTATGCGTGGTGGCTCACCGCTTTTTTTTCTCTCCGTTGCTGTTGCTGCCATCACGGCACTCAGACATCAGGTTGGGTGTGGCAGAGGTCTGGGAGCAAATTGTTCAGATGAAGTGCGAGCAGTAGAAACCGATGGGGGTTGCGCGGAGGAGCGTGACGGCGGCAGAAGCGGCAACAGTGGCGTCGATAAAAAGGCTGAAAGGTCTACGTTAGAGCCGGAGCTGCACTGGAGATTCATGAGACATGTAGTGGAGGGTGATTTTGATGCAGATGTTCATGTTCAGAAGCTTCTGAAGCACTTCGGCTCATGTGAGTCCGTCCCAGTGCACGTTGCTCACTTGGATGATAGATGATGTTTGGGTGGGTGGGTGGGATCACGCTGCCAAACTTTTGTTTTGTTTTGATTTCCTCTTGAATCTGCTCGCGCTGCTGTTGGTCTTGTTGTTGTTTCGTTGCGTGCCTCGTGCAGCTCACTCTCAACTTGGCCTCTTTTTTTTTTTTTGGGGGGGGGGGGGGTTTCTTTGGATTTCTGTCTCTGGTGATGGTCGGTGTTCCCTCTTTCGTCCTGGACACACACGCACGCACTGCCTTCTGCGATGCAAGTGGAGAAATCAGGAAAAAGGCGGCAGTTCTCGCTGTCTGGGCAATGAACCCGACTGCCCCTCCCATTTGCGACGGCGTTTCGCTCACGCTCTGCCATGATAACGCCTACGCATTCGGTGGTGCCACACCGGAGATCATTTGGTGGCTGCATCTCACGTCTGGCACGTGGAGGGATATACCATGCACAGGAGCGGTGCCGCCACCTCGCCTCCATCACGCAGCGGTGAATTTTGCGGGGCATTTGCTTCTCTGCGGTGGGGAGCCCTTATTGTCGTCTCGTCAACCGAGGCTGATGCCATACTACGAGCTGTTCTTGGACTCCTTCACGTGGTTGTGCATCGAAACCACCGGAGCTGTCCCGCTGAACCGCTCGCATCACTCCTGCACCATTGTGGGTAACAGCATGATACTCATGGGTGGGAAGCCGGTGTTAAGTAGTGACGATGACGTCAGATCTCTGACAAATGAGCAAATGAACGAGTGCGACCGAGCAGGTTTCTATGATGTCTACATCCTCGACATTGTCCTCCGTGTATGGCAGTCGATTGATGTGAATGATCATGTCCCACGTCTCTGGGGTCACTCAGCTGTCGTATACGACAACAAGTACGTTATGGTGTTCGGCGGCCTCGACGTGTCGCGACGCAATGATGCAGCTATCAGCCGCTACGGCAGCCCGCATCATCCACACGACCCGCCTGTGGCAGTTGTGTCAAATAAACTCTACATTTTGGATACCGAGACAATGCTGTGGAGTTCCGTGTCACCTGCTTCTGAACACCTGCCACCACCACATGCGCTTCATGCCGCCCACGTAGACGGTGGTAAGATGTACGTGCTCGGTGGCTTTAACATCGCCCGGGACGGCAAGGTGTCTCGTCTGAATGACCTCTGGGTCTATGACATCATCGGGGGCCGATGGAACGAGATGAGATTCCCTTTCGATTCCCCAACGTCACTGCGAGGACTGTCTTGTCTTTATGTATCGCAGCTCATTGTGGTAGCGGGACTATCCTCTGTGTGGTACCTTGACGTGCACGAGCGGGCTACGACGCGCGTATGGAAGGAGGTATCCACGTCACACGTGCAGATCGCGTTGGAGCCCGCGATAGACGGGCCTGACGAATACGACGAGATGATCAACCCAAGGCGAATCACTAGCTATTTTCAGGCCATCGCTAAGGATGAGGAGAGCGAAGTGTACCAGCCGCCGCCGTCGTCGCCGTCGTCCAAAGAAGCAGGAGCCGTGACAACCGAGCAGATGAATATGATGCTTGACGAGATCCACCAAATTCGGGATATAATGCTCTCGCAGGCTGCCTTGCAGCCGCCACAACCACCATCGTTTGAAGGGGGAAGTACAGAGGCGGAGGCAGCAGCAGCAGCAGCAGCAGCAGCAACAACAACCGCAACTACAGAAAAAGAAACATCACCATCGTGCGAGGCAACACCATCACCAACACCATCAAGGCAGAAATTGCAGTCAGGGGGGCCCGCTCTGCCAGAGGCGAGCGAAAGTGAGGTGGCTGAGGCAGAGAAGATTCACACAAGGAAGAAAGAAAAGTGCTTCAGGAAACAAATGGAGCGCATAAAGCACCTGACCGAGCGCCTCACAGTATTAGAAGCACTTAGGGAACTGAGAGAGCGCGAGAAGACCGCTAGGCTGTCTGAAATACAGCATCCGCCGCAGGAGACGTTACGTGATGGGGAGACGGACAGTCATCTCCTCGCGAGTTCCCCATGCAATGGGAGCCGGGGAGACGCCTACATGGAATTATTCCCCGCTGTCCCGTCTGACAAACCGATACTGCGGCGGCCACCACCACCACCACCACCACCACCACCACCACCACCACCACCACCAGCGGCGCATGAACCCGAACGGGAAGCAGAAGAGGAAGGGAGAAAATGGACGTACTCAACTTCATGCGGCAATCGACGTGAAATCTCTGATCGATGGATGAAACTTATTAGCGCAATGAAGCCGTTGCCGTTGCAACCATCAGAGCGGGCATTTCGTGCAACTGAACTCAACCTCTAAAGCTCCCTTTATTATGCGGTCTGACTTTTATCGTTAAACGTATCTCTATCCTCCTCCTTCTTGCTTGCTTGCCTCCGCCCATGTGGTCGTCTTCCACTTTGTGTGTTGGCTTTGCACTGCCACCGTGTGAGTATTTTTTATTTGTTTGTTGACGGAAAAATCAAACAGAAGAAAATGTAGAAGAGCAGTTCACTGCATCTGCGACTGCAGCAGCAGAGGCGGCTGTGATGGTGTGAACCATGAAGACTGATGAAATCTCTCATCACCGCAACCCACTCGAGGGGCGAACATTTGTTGTCTCTCTGTTGTTGTTTTTTTTGTTTTAAAAAATTTTTTTCTATTAAATTTCGCTTCCAACTCAGTAGCAAAAAAAAAATAAAGGTGTGGTGGGTGGAATCGGTAGACGAATAGCAGGGACGGTTGGTGTTAGATTGCTTGCTCTGCCCTCTTGTAGCTGAGCTGAGGAGGGAAGTGTAACGACAGGGCGAACACAAACACTCATACACCTAAAGAGGCGAGAGAGGCGAGAGAGAGAGAGAGAGAGAGAGAGAGAGAGAACAACAACACAAAAGAGAGGTGGGTGGGTGGGTAGGGGAAAGGGAAGAAACAGAGGGCATCATGCAGGGTGGCGAGGCGCGCTCATCATCAAGTCCAGTGAGGGGACCAGGTCTGGCGGCATCGCCTGGCAATGATTTTAGTGGTCTGCAGCTTGACGCACTTTTAACGCATAAGATCTGGAAGGCGCGGAAGGAAGGCTTTGAACAGCTGCGGGACAGTCCTCTAGAGCTGAAGAGGTATCTGCTAGACAACCCAAAGAAGTTTGTAGGCGAGAGCAACGCAGTAGTGCAGGAGTCACTTTTTGAAGCACTTGCAGCGCTTGTGGGTGTCTGCGACGACAGCGAGTTGGACGTACTCGCCGGGGAGCCACTGAAGCTGGTGGTGGAGAAGGGCATCACGGGCCGCCCAAAAGCGGTGCAAGTTAGTTTTGCATTTGTGTCTCAGCTCGTGGGGGCTGGGAAGCACACGGCTGTGTTTGACATTCTGCTTTGTGCCTTTTCACACAAGACGCCGAAGAATCGCATGGCTGTCGCTCAGTTGTGTAGCCACATCATTGGCGAGTATGGCGTGCAAGGATTTCCCATTAAATCAATCATGAAGGTTATGCAGCCTCTTTTCAATGATGCTAACGCCCAGGTACGCAAGGAAGCAGCCTCGCTATGCTGTCAATGCTATAAGTTCATTGGTGCCAATATTAAAGGTTTTCTCTCAGGTCTTCGTGATGTGCAGCTTCAGGAGTTGGAAAGACTATTTGAGAGCGTTGCTGTTGGTGAGGCACCACCAAAATGCATTCGCGGCAACGCGCCCTTCACACCAGTTAAGTCTGCTGCCCCTCTGGCGCAGTTGGTTGATCGCGGCATGCCCTCAAATGATGTGGACGACAATGTGTACGAGCAGCTTGATGAGGCGCAGGTGTTGGCGAAGCTGCCCCGCAACTTTTATCGAATGGCCCTGGACAAGAGTGCCAAGTGGCAGGATCGTGTTGCAATAGTGGAGGAGCATCTTCTCCCACTCCTCGCCGCACCAAAGATACGTCAACGGGACGATTATCACGAGCTCGCAAGTATGGTACGAGAGTTTCTAATGGATCCACAGGCACCGCTAATGTTGTTGGGTTTTAGATGCATTCACGAGTTGGCACGGGCCTTGCGAGCGGCGTTTGCCCCGCATGCACGCTCGTACTTGTCTCCCCTTTTCGATAAGATGAAAGACAAAAAAACAAGCGTGGTAGATCACATCACAACGACCCTTGAGACTCTTATACGCTACCGGTGCATTACATTAGACCAGTGCCTGGATGAGATTGAGCTTACCTCACAAAGTCGTGTTCCAAATCAACGACTGGCGCTCACTCTCTGGCTGTCTCGCCTTGCGGAGAAATGGGATTGCCATCAGCTTAACCGCTTAGCTCGTGCACAGAACATGTTAGGGCGGCTTATGAACGATGAGAAGGCTGAAATTCGTGAGGCGAGCTGCACGCTTGTGGCACGACTAATGTCTCTTTTTGGAGAGGGTTTTTTTCAGAATTTGCTGATTTCCCTCGACGAGCGGCAACATGCCAGACTTGTTGCGGTTATGAATAGCACGCCAAAGGTGAACTGTAGCCTCTCGTATTCTCCCGCAAAGAAGCTACAGCGCATTGAGCAACAGGAATACAGTACTGCCTTGGAAACCCGACGGAGTCTCTCAATCAACAACCGGAGTAGTAATACACACTTCAACACCTCAGCACGAGGGAAGCGTCCTGCTTCCGTTATGCCACACGACTCATTCAGCAGCGTACGCAAGTACCACGCATCGGATGATGCAGTTGCACTTGAGTCGACTCTCCCGTCAAAGGCTGACGCATTCAAGCACATATTGGGATTTATGAATGGTGATACAACGCTGTTGCCGCTGCTGCGCTCAAGGGAGTGGTCTAACCGATACAATGGTATTCTTAAGCTGCAGGCGAGGGTAGACACATGGTCCGAGGAGGAGTGCACAAGGAACTTGGACAGTGTGGTTGTATACTTGCGTGTGGATCCAGGGTGGCGAGAGTCCATCTTTCAGGTATTTCAGACCATGATGATTATGATTCAGGGGCTTCTGACACGAGCAACAGATGTGAGTCCTGGTGTGGGTTACGCCATTGTAGCGGGTTGCACTAGTCGACTTACGGAGGCGAAGAATAAGGCAGTCATCCGTGAGTTGCTGACATGCGTCGCGAAACGTCAAGGTATTGCTTTTGTGATAAAGCACGTCATTGGGGCATTAATACCTGTCAAGACACCGAAACTTACACAAGAGTGCAACGAGTTCATCACACAACTGCTCTACTTGTTTCCAACGCACTCGGTCAACGCAAAACTTGTGGTTGAATATGTGAAGTCGCACTGCCTTGAGCAATCGTTTTCAACCGTACGCGCTTCTGGAATAGCGTTGCTGGTGGGCCTTCGACACCACACCGGCCCAATCGTGGATAGTCACCTGAACAACATTAGTCCTGCTATCCGCAGCGCATACGAAGAAGGTGTAGAAAAGGCAAATGTGGGGGGGAGCGTTTATAGTATGAGCGGATGTGAAACCCAACGGGAGACACCCCTTGTCTCCTCGTCGCGACTGCAAGGAGGGTCGCCGACAAGAGGACTTATTCAATATGGTGTGGATGGAATTTCAGCTGCAAATGTAAATGTACCTGCAACACCGTCTAGCGTTGATACATACATGACGAATTCATGGATGTGTGGAAATCATCCAAGAGTAGTTCATGAGAGCAATGAATTCCATGGGCGTGTTGACATTGGCCAACAACTTTCCCAACTGGCTAAACAAATTACAAACGCGACGGATTGGCGGTTGCGTCTGGAGGCGGTGAAGAAAGTGGATGAGCTCTTATACGCCAGTAACAAGTGTATTGCGCCAAACGGAGTAACAGAGGTGCTGCGCGCCTGTCACACCCGCTTTGAGGAAGTCAACAAGAACTTTGTGTTTGATGTGTTGTGCACTGTGTCGTTGTTGGTAGAGTCCGCTGGAGCTGCCGCATGCCGTGCAGGGTTTAGGAGCATCCTACAGGGTGTGTTGGGGATGCTGGGTGATCAGAAAGCGAACCTACGTGAAGAGGCTGCCAATGTGGCATGTCTTTCATTGGATTGCCTTGGGCTGGAGACGGTTCTTCAGCACATGCAGAAACCCCTCGTGGCAGAGTCCCACACATGCAATCAAATGGCATTGGAACTCATTGAAAGGGGTTTTCAGCGGGAGCCAGGGGTAGTTGTATCACGACAGGTGGCAAATTCGCTCACACATGCTGTTGTTCGCTTATGCATGAGTCGGATCCTGGAGGTGCGTTCTGCTGCAGAGCGTGTGATTGGTTACCTTCTTCCCATAGTTGGTGACGAATTTGTGCTTCGGGTTGTGCAGAGCCTCCGTCCGGCAGAGCAGCAGTCTGTTATGATGGCAATTGATCGACAGTTCCAACTATTTCTCCGCACAACGAGTGGAAAGAATGAGGAGGAAGTGGAGGGGGGCGTGCAGTATGCGGTGCCGGCGACTACACCGACGTCCTCTCAACACCCCAAAGTATCTACACCAAAGTCACCGCGGCATGCGAAGGCGAACAACGGGGTGGTTCACAAGAGTGTCGAGGCTTCTGTGGGAGATTCACATGCCTCATTGCAGAGACTTTGTTCTGAAACACAGCCAGTGGTAGTATGCAAGCCTATGGCATCTATGGAGCCATCGACGTTCTCGAACTCCCGCGGCCCATCTTCTCATTCACGCAATGATGAATTATTCTCCATACAGGAGATTATGGTGGGTTTACGCTCTGCCTCTTCGAAAACGGCATCAAACACATGTGTAGAGTTTATGGAGCGGCTGCAAAATGGTGAAGATTGTGGAACACCTGAGATGATTCAGGTCATGGTAGAGAGGCTATGCGAGAACACCAAGCAGTTTGATGTTGACCTTGCCTCTGGCCTTATTCAATGCCTCAAGGCCATCTTTGAGAGACCCAATTCTTGTGTGCGGTGCCACAGCAGTCTTTTGTTTCGGATGTTAGGCATGATTTTTGACTGCCTTCTTTCGGAGTCCTTCTCGCTCCATGAAGGCGTCATCAAGTCTCTTAACAATATGACACTGAAGTTGCTGGAGGGATGTCCAGGCAATGACGTGTTCAGCGCATTGATGTCACGTATGACGAGCTACTCAGGGACTTACATCAAAAGTGGGAAAAAAATAGACCTCAAGTACATTCAGGTCAGTGTAAAATGTCTTATGCGGCTTGATTTCAATTCTATCTCGCCAGAAAACGTGATCTTATGTTGCCATGAATACTTGTTGCAGCATCCCCCGAGCGTTTTCCGAAGCTTGGATGATATTTCCATCCGGACCGTCAAAACAGTCTTGCAGGACCTCTCAAGGCGCTCTGGTCCCCCGCTCCTTGCGGTTGCTGATCGTCTGATTGGAACGCAGAATCTTGTGACGCATTTCATTCGCGCCTGCCTGGAAAACCAAGGGCGATCCGGGCGAATGAGTGAGAGGAATGGTGAGGGAGAAGGAGGAGGAGGAGGAGGAGGAGGGCCGGCAGCGGCGGCCGATGGGCAAACTGAAGGAAAACAACAACAGCACGAGCAGCAGAGTATCGTGTCACCACAGTCGAATGCCTCCGTACACATTCCAGGCGTCGTCCATTGCGATCCAACGAACGCTTTCCCGCCCTCTGGCAGATCTTGTGGCTCGCAAAACACGGACGCTGGCGGCTGGGAAGAGAAGTCCATCTCGAGCATATTCGGCCGTATTCGCAATCACATGACGTCGAACCAAGGCATCGAGGAGCTCTACGCGTACTTGAAGCAGCACCCAAATAGCCCTTACTTTGATCAGCAGTTCCAGCGATGCTCCGAGGCGTTCCGCTCGTACATTAAGCGAAAGGTAGATCGGCAGATACGAGAGGATCCCGCCAAACCACTTAATTTTTCACTTCCACATATATTGCGCTCAACACCCTAGACGCGTGTGTGTACGTGCACAGCAATTCTTTGTTTCTTTGTTTCTTCGCTTTTTTTTTTTTTTTTTGGTGGTGGTGGTGGGGGGTTTTGGTTTGGCTTCGTGCTTCGACCTCTGGTCGAGAGGGCAGACTGATGCCAAACCAAAGAAACAAACAAAAAGAAGGAAAGGCAGCGAAAAGTGGTAGAGTAGAATCAATGGAGAAGTTTTTGTTCTGTTTTTTTTTTTTTTTTTCATGTGTGTTTGTGTGTGTCTCCATTTATTGTGTTTACGTCCCCCTTTCGTATGCGAGGCACCGTAAGAACACAAACAAACAAACAGACAGTCAGTCAGACAAAACAAACAAACCAAAAGAAGAAGAAAACAAATGGAGAGATGTGGTGGTGGTGGGAAAAATAAAACAACAACGTGTGGTACGCAGACGCGAGGCGAGAGTGGGTTGCACGATCACCGCTCTTCGTGTTGTGACCGTCGCCACTGCGGATGCCTCTGCTGTTGTTGTTCCCTGGCGTGCTGTTGTTTTTCTTTTATGTGTATTTCTGCTTCGCGGCCATTATGGCCCTTCTGCCCCCTCCCCCTCCCCATGAACCTCCCGTGTCATCATCAACACTCCTCTCTCTCCCTCTCTCTCGCCTACTCACACAACACGACGTTTGCGAAGAATGGCCGAGAGAAACAAACAAACAAACAAAAACGAATTCCAGCAACCGGAACAACAGCAACGACACCAAATATGGATCTAAACGGATTTCTTTCGATGCGTTGTTGATTCAGTTTTCTGCTGCTGCTGCTGCTGCTGATGATGATGATGATGATGATGATGATGGTGCTCGGCACTCGTCTCTGCCGTTGTTTTTCTTTTTTTCTTCTTAGTTTTCTGATTCATTTTTTTTTTTTTTGAGTGTTTCCCTCTTTTTGTGTTCATCCCGTATTGGGATGCCTTTTTTGTGTGTGTGAGAAACTGTGGCGGAGGCACTCACACACGCACACACCGAGAGAGAGAGAGAGAGATGTGTTTTTTTTTGTTCTTCTCTTTTTTTTTTTTTTTACTCTTCTTGTAACGAAAGTAAAGTGTTTGCAAAGCACAGCTCAAAATGCCGCCAAAGCGAGCGATGAATAGCGAGGACGACACGGAGGAACTCGCAACGAGCAGCGGAACGGAATCCGAAAGCAACAGCGGTGAAATAATGGACAGTTCGGGAGCAGAAGTGGTGCCAATGAAGACGATGTTGCTAAACAACCCGAATGATGAGCGACATGCTGTAGGCGACACGAGGCCGGTCAATACGCCGCCTGATCACGAGCCGCGCCGGATGCTTTCAAGGGAAGGCGGTGCGGTGTCATTCAGTTCTGCGACCGACAACATAAAGTCTGGGAACAAAAACAGGCCAGGCACGTCTTCCTCACGCCAAGAAGCGCACCAGTCATCGTCCACTTCAGCCATGGGCACTGAAAAGGGTGTTCGTATGCTTCGCAATAACCCCAATGACGAAATGGTTCCGGTGGAAGGCTCTCACACTGTCGCCACGCCGCTCGCCAAGCACCGCAAGTCCAGTGATACATCAAGGGGCATTGCACTGCGAAATGCTCCCCATGATGAGGCGATTCCTGTCTCGACAACGAACAGCTCGATCAACACACCCAAAAAGTTTCATGGCAGAAACCGTGACACCACGGAACCACCACACGACGAGGACGCTGAGAACAATACAGACGACGACAGCAGCGAGCAGGACCGCCGCTCAAGAGGTTACAGCAACCAAAGACCCGAGGCCATTGAGACTGGGCTAAGCGTTTCGTCTACCGTAGTTCCGAACCTTGAGTACAAGCCGCAGGACTACGCAAAAATTAACGCAGGCGCGAACAGGGAAATGCAAGAGCTCTTTAAGCACATTCTTGACTACCAACCGGCTATCCCGGAGCTCCCGGCGAAGTTGCGCCCCTTTATTCCCGATTATGTTCCCTCTGTCGGAGACCTCGATCCATTCTGCAAGATACCACGTCCAGATGGGAGGCCAGACGGGTTAGGCATCTACGTCTTGGATGAGCCTTCTGTCTCGCAATCAAACCCTGCGGTGGTGCTCCTAGAACTCCGCGCAACAAACATCCACTCCAGTGGTGGATTAGTGGAAGTGGTGGATTCCTTTGAAGACGCCGCAAACCGTCCGGAAGTGATTGACCGCTGGATAGCCGATGTGAGGAAGGTGCACTACAAGAAACCACTGCCAACGATAAATTACCAAAAGCCAATGCCTGAGATAGAGTCGCTGTTGCAAGTGTGGCCATCGGAATTTGAAGAATTTCTTAACTCCGACATTCAATTCCCGCCGCCAGGCATCGATTTAGATCTGGACCAGTACGTCCGAACCTTGTGCTGCATCGTCGACATCCCAACGTACAATTCACTGATTGACTCACTCCATGTCATGTTCACGGTCTACCAGGAGTTTCTGGCGAACCAGCACTTCCAGCACGAGTAGTAGTAGCCCTGTTTTTTTCACCCACCCACGCCTTCTTTTTTGTTTGTGTACCCCCTTTTTCTCTTTTCTCTCTTTTTCTCGCTCGCTCACAACCCCTCTCATTGTACGCATCCATGCGTGTATATATATATATATATATATATACACTCTCGTTGTATTCCGTGTGGGGTTTGATGCAGAACTGCATTTGCACCCTCAACCACTGTTTTTGTTTTCTATTTTTGTTTTTCTTTTTTTTTTTTTTTTACTTTACTTCTGTCTTTATTTGTAATGAAATAAACTTTTGGATGATGTTGTTGTTGTTATTGTCGCCTTTTCTCGTCCCCATCCCCATTTTGCCATTCATCTTCTGACGAAGCGAAACAAGAACATACAAAAAAAAAAATAAAAAACAAATCCGAATTACACTATTCATGTACATTTCCTGCTCAGGTCTTTTTGTAAACCTTTCACGAACAAAGACAACACAAACCCCACCACCACTATCTCCTCCTCTCCCCGCAAAAACGAAAGAAGAGGAAAGGAAATAAGGGCCTGAGGAGGAGGAGGTTTGAAACCACGGGGAAAAGGGTCTCAAGAGGAAGGAGGAGGTCTGCCACACAGGCACAGAACGATATTATTGCCTGCAGAATAGAGAAAAAAGTGGGGGGGGGGTGGGGGGTGAAAACGTGCGGCAGAATTAGACCGCGGTGTGCATCATTTCTCTCTCTCTGTCTGTCTGTATATATATATATATATATATATATATATACAATGTGGTTGAGGGGGGAGAGGAGAGAATAGAAAGAAGAATGAAGGGGGAAGACGAAGAGCGAGAGAGAGAGAGAGAGGAGGAGGAGGAGGTTGGAAAGGGAAAGAAGGGGGATAATGATGTACAGGTGCAAATTCTACGGACACAACTACACTCTCCCATTCCCTCACCTTCATTCTAATCGCACACTGTTCTCTCTACATGTATCAATGGATGCCCTTTACTCCATATATTCGTGGTGGAAGAAGGGGGCCCTGCATTAGGTAGCATTGCCATTGTGTGTATGAGTTCACCCACTTGGTCTGTTTACGAGGGGGGTTGGGGCGATCTCTGCAAAGAGGAAGATGGATTGCCGGCAGAGCTTTCATTGCGGGGATGTGGGCTACGCAGGAAGTGTCTCCTGCAGCGTGGTGCGCAGGGCGCGGTGTACCTCGCGGAGGATGCTAGTGGCAATCCCTTTGCAGTGAAGCGTCTCTTCACACAGCACAGTGACTTTGGCGTTCGTGGCATTTCCGAGGGTGCGCTACGGGAGGCCACACTGCTCTCCGTCATTGCCAGACATGCGGAAGGTCTTCATCTTGATGGTGACTTCGGTGTGGCGCGTCTTCATGGGGTGGTCGAGGCTCCATACCAGGAGCTCTGCCTCATACTGGAGATGTGCCCGCTGGATCTCTCCCGGATTGTCATTCGTGCAAAGAGAAGACGCGCCCATAGCACTCGCCTTCTCCTCTCTGAACCCACCGCACGCTGCCCGATTCTCGCCAAAATGAACGTTGTTCAGTATCTCATGCGTGGAATTCTGGGCATTCTTCAATCTCTTTCTGAACGCTGCCACATTATTCATCGCGATGTGAAGTTGAGCAATTTTCTCGTTGGGGATCGTGGTCAGATTCGCCTTACCGACTTTGGAAGTGCTCGACTGATGCATGATGCCGTGGAGGGTTCCTCAGCAACTTGTGCGGACGCTGCCTCTGCTGGATGTGGGGAATACACACCTGTAGCTCTCCGGACCACAGTAATTTACGAGGCCCCCGAGTGTCTCTTGGGCGACCGGACGTACACACCGGCGGTGGATATGTGGGCGGCCGGTGTCGTGTTTGCGGAGTTGCTCCTACAGCAACATCTCTTTAACTCTCGCAGTGAACTTGCGATGCTATCCGACATTTGGAAGCTTCTCGGCACGCCTTCCGAGGATCCGTCATCATCATTGTCATCGACCACGGGAGCCTGCGCCGTGACGTATGCGGTGCGCACGGAGCCGACCATATCGTTAAAGTTCCCCGAGACAATTGTCGACCCGGAGGGCCTTCATCTGCTGAGACAGATGCTGGAGCTCGATCCGAAGAAACGCATCACTGCCTCGGCGGCTCTCCGCCACCCGTTTCTGAATGGCCCGCAGGTGGAGCAGGGTCTCGAGGAGGCAAAACTGCTCTGGGAAGAGAAAGTACAGAAGTGTCTTCAGGAGGCGATGGAGCCCGTTTCCCTGGGGATGCAGCCGCTCTACACGTGTGATGACGATGAGAATGATGAGTGCGAGCTTGATGGATGGGGGGAATGGGGAATGCAGTAACAATTAACAACCTTGATAACTGTAGATTCGGACTCTTGTCTTGTCTCTTTCTATCAATGCAGAGCTCCTTCTCTCGCCCCTTGGCAGGGAAAGCAGTTGGCTCAGGAAAGGAAGGGTTAAAAACAAAAATGCGAAAAGTAAACGAGACGGTGTCGTTCGTTCTTTGTTCTTTTTGTCTTGCATCTGTGTCTCTGTTTCTGCTTCTATGTTTGCTTTTATTCGTTGCCCCCGCGGGTGATTTACGGAAGGACGAGTAGGATGGAGAAACGGAGGTCTCCTTGTTCCTCTTGATAATGCTGACGCTGATGACGGGACTCGGGTGAGATCATCTCCCCCTCTTCCTCTTCCTCCTGCTCTTCTTTGTCCTCTGGCACTGCATTATTATTATTATTATTATTATTATTATTATCATCGTCATCATCATCATTTCTTTTTCTTCTTCTTTTTGTCATTGTGGCTAGTGTCGTCGTCACTTGTTCTTGTTCTTGTTGTTGTCGTTGCTTTTTGCTTATCGACTCTCAACCGAGAGGCAGCGGCATGGAGGCTGCTGCGATGGAAATGCACTATCGCACCCTTGGTGTGAAGCGCAAAGCCTCCCAAGAGGAAGTCCGCAAGGCGTTTCTCGCTCTGGCAGTTCGGCTGCACCCAGACAAACCTGGTGGTTCCGTTGAGCAGTTTCAGCGTGCCCAAACTGCCTACGAGGTGCTTGGCAACAGGGAATCGCGGGCCGTGTATGATGCTGAATTGAACGAGTATGGAAGCAAGTTGCGTGGGTTCAAGCGGCCCCCACCTCTCGCTGAGGTGCGTCTCCCGGTGCACTACAAGCTTGCGGATGATAAGTACTACACATTTGAGTCAGCCCCAGCACGGCTGAAATGCACATTTAGGCACGGCGACATTATCTGCTTGAATGGTCAGATGGGCTGCTTCGTTGGCTTGGCTGCTGACAACTACCTCTACTGGTGTCGAGACAGCCACTCGTATGCCTCAAAACTGTGCGAGAAGGGAAGCTTTGGTGAGGACACCGTAAAGGTGATCTCCCGCGCCAACTTCAAGACCAACACCAGTTCTCGCATTTTTCCATCATTCATTCCTACCGGAGCCAAAGGCGTCGCTGAAGGCTCCCGTGCTTCTTTCCGTGACTCAGCAGAGGCGAGGGGCAGAGGTTCTTCTGTCGACAACGCCGCAGCACCCGAGGGAGCGACTGCCTCAAACTCCGGAAAGCCCCGCCCGCTATCGGAGGCGGAGCGTCTGCGGCAGAATATCATGCGGCGCGAGCGTTTACGATATTTACAAGAGTGCATTGCTTCACTCCCTCAGCGTGAAAGGGTGGAACGGGAACGCATAATGAATCAAATGGAAACGGTTCTACAGAATGCGCAGCAGGAGTTCAGGGACTGGCTCCACACCTGCAATTGTTGATGCTGGGGGAGGGTGGGGGACGGCAAAGGGAAATAAAGACGTAGTATTGTGCATGTGCGAAAGTGTCTAAACCTCTGCACCGTGAGAAAGGCTGTGTCCTTATGCACACGTCTACACGTGATCATCATCATCATCATCATCATCTCTCTCTCCCTCCTTCGATATATCTGCATGTGTTTGTGTGTTTGTCACACCCTTTTTTTTTTTTTTTTTTTTTTTTTTTTGTGTGTGTGTGTGTGTGTGTGCTGGACAGAGTATACCACCCGATTGGACACACAAGCGAAGGGGGTCGAAGAATCCTGCATCGCTGTGTTCCACCACCACCACCGCCGCCCCCCGCATGCCAATGCCCGAGGAGGATTTATTCTTTCACTTTGAGACCACCAGCGGCGCAAACCCGCCACCGAAACAACAGGCACGCAGTGGAGTGTTTCATCTTCCACATGGCCCGCTCCGCACGCCCATATTCATGCCGGTAGCGACACAGGCTACACTGAAAGGTGTCACAGTTGAGCAGCTGGAGGCGCTTGATGTGGAAATCATTCTTGGCAACACGTATCATTTGGGACTACGCCCAGGTGAAGACATTCTTAACACGATAACGCAACTTAAAAATGCCCAACAAAATGATGTAACCAGTGTGACGGAGAAAGGGGAAACGAGTTCAGCCCAGGTGCGTAACAATATGGATGGAATTCACTTCCTCCAGGGCTGGCGGCGAAATATCCTCACAGACAGCGGTGGATTTCAGATGGTGAGTCTTCTGCGGCTCGCCAGCATCACCGAGGATGGTGTGCGTTTTCAATCTACGCATGGCGGCAATTGCGGCGGGGCGCGAGTAAACGGTGATGTTTCCGTCACGGCTGACAAGGAGGGCGAGTATACGTTGCTGCTCCGACCGGAGGACAGCATCCGCATTCAGAATGCCATTGGAGGTGATATCATGATGCAGCTGGATGATGTTGTGCATGTCCTCACGACGGGATCGCGGGTGGCAGAAGCCTCGCGACGCACAGTGCGCTGGCTGGATCGCTGCCTCGCTGCCAACATGAACCCGAAGAAACAAGGCATCTTTGGTATTGTTCAAGGTGGTCTTGACGCGAAACTTCGGGAAGAGTGCCTTACGGAGATGATCAAGCGCACCGCGTGCACCGGCTACGCTATTGGAGGGCTGAGTGGCGGTGAGGCAAAGGACGATTTTTGGCGCATCGTCGCCCAGTGCTGCAGGGTCTTGCCAAGAGACAAACCGCGCTACTGCATGGGTGTTGGCTACCCAGAGGACATCGTTGTGTGCATTGCACTTGGAGTGGATATGTTTGACTGTGTGTACGCGTGCCGCACTGCACGCTTTGGCTCTGCACTAACGTCAGGCGGAAAGATTCAGCTCTCCAAGAAGAGCTTTGCTGAGGACATGGGGCCGCTGGATCCCGCGTGCGACTGCATGACATGCAAAACGTTTACCCGCGCCTATCTGCACCTTGTCGCGACAAAGGAATCTATTGGCTCTACTCTCCTTTCATATCATAACCTGGCGTACCTTATCAACTTGACGCGCAAAGCACGGGCGGCGATCGAAGGTGGAATATTTCCGCAGTATGTGCAGAACTTCTTTGCGGCGTACTACCCCAAGCGCGATTACCCGGGGTGGGTGGTTGATGCGCTGAGCTCCGTTGGTATTGATCTCCTTTTCTAGACGAAGCGGAGGAAAGGGTAGGCGCAAAAACGTGTTGCAGGCTACAGTCCACTTTCCCCCTCCCACCCCACACACCCACCCACACACCCTGCTTTCTTCCCTTGCTCTCTGTCTTCATTTGGAGGCAGAAGAGAAACGGAATATAAAGCTGTGATGCTTTCACCTGTTTTATTATATGTGTCAGTGTTTGGTGGGTCCTTCTTTTTTTTTTTTTTTTTGGTTTTGTTTGTTTCCACTGCCGATATTTGTTCTTCTTTCTCCCTGTCTCTCTCTCTCTCTGTTGTTGTCTACAATATTTTCTTCGCTTAAAAGATATATATATATATATATCATTTCATACTGGGCTGAACGTACACGACAAGTGTGGAGGGAAATTATATAGAGGCACTTATACGGAGAGTGATTGGTGGATAAAACGGGGGGTGGAAAGGAGAATGTCCGAGACAGTGCCCGTGTCGCTGCAGTGTTATATGGGGCGTTTCGAGCTCAAGGTAGATCTCTCCATGACTGTTGGTGAGGCTTTACAATTTTTCAGGCGTAATGTTCCAGAGTTTGGCCAGGTGAACATGAACGCGTATGTGGTGAACCACGGCGGGAAACTGCTGCTGGATGAGAAGGCAACGCTGCGGGACGCGCAGGTGGAGGCAGACAGCGTCTTGATACTTGTAAAGAAGAGCAGCTGCCCAGCTGCAAACATCAATGGCCAGGGTGACGAAGAAGAATGAAAGGCACGGGTGCGTGCATTGTACAGGAATATATATATATATAATAGGGACGGGGAGGGGAGGGGAGGGGGTTGTGCGTCTGTGTATGTATGTACGTGTGTGTGTGTGTGTGTCTGATTCCTTCCTCCTCACGTGATCTCGGATGTGGTATGTAAGCTAGGCTATTCTCTCGGTCCCATCAAAGGAGGCCATTGATGATGATGATGATGATGGTGACGGCGGATTCAACCAGTTGCATTCCTGCAGGTCGCGATTCCGGACGCAGAGCCCCTTTTCGCTTCTTTCACCCACTGGTGCTCCCTTTTTTTTTTTTTCTTTCTTTTAAGGGAGGGCATCGTCATTTTTTCACGTCATTGCGTTTCTTTCTTCACTTTTGCGCTGCCTTGACTGCTTCTGTTCTTCTTTCTTTTTTGTTCTTTCGCTTCTTGCGTGAATGCACCCCGGGGAGATTGCGCACACTTCGGCCTCGTTGTCGCCGTCGCTGCCACTGCTGCTGCTTGGCACAAGAATAGGTGTGGCGAGAGGGAATAAAAAGAAGACACCGCACGCAAGCGAAAAAAAAAAAGGCGAAAAGCGGGGGAGAACGTCTGTTTGTGTGTTTGTGTGTATTTGCGTGTGTGTATTTGCGTGCGTGTGTGTGTGTGTGGAGGGGGGAAGCGAAAAGGCACACGCAAAATAGGGACGACGAAGAAGAAGGGAGGAGGGAGGCGGCATTTTTATCGCAGGTGGGACGCACTTCCACCCATCCTCCTCCTCCTCATCCGTTGGTGGGTGTTGGCAGCCAGCCGGGGGTTTGAGCAAAAAAGGCGGGATAGCGCGTCGCACCATACACACTCATCCACTCCCACTCGTTCAATCACATACACACATCTATGTATCACTTACAAGATGGCGCTGCCTCTGGCACAAGCGGTGGCACCGTTGCAGCACCCAGTCGTCTCCCCAAGGCAATGACCTTCGAGGTTAACCCTTGCGAGATACACTTTCCCGACTTTGAGCTCCACAAGACGTATGAGGCGTCACTGCAGCTAAAGAACACAACAAGTGAAACGCAGTTTGTTCGAGTTGCACGTCCACAGAGCCGCTTTCTGACGCTCAAGCATCCTCGGCATGGGGTCACGGCGATAAAGGTTGCACCCGGTCTTTCCATTACATACAAAGTTCTCTTCGCACCGGAGGAGACCTCCGACTACACCTGTGATCTCGTGGTTACAACGGATCATGAGGAGTTCACTGTACCAGTGTACGCTCTGGCTAGCCGCGGTCGGCTGACACTGCCGGAGTCGTTTACAGTCTCTCCATGCCCAGTGAGGGGAACTGGCGTAACACCCTTGTTCTTGCGTAACACGGGGCACCTCGAGTGTCATTGGCGTGCCGAGGCCTCTGGCCCCTTCACTGTCACCCCGTCCTTTGGTGTTGTGCAGCCGGATGGCGGTGTTCTTCCCATTAGTGTTGAATTCGTTCCACCAAAGCTGCAGCAGTATAACTCAGTCATTCTCTTCCGTCTTGGCCCAGAGGGAGACATTGTACAAGAGTTGCCTCTGTGTGGGAATGCGGTGGAGATACCTCTTGCGTTGGAGCCAGGCACGCTCAAGTTCCCCAACACCTTTGTGACACTGGAAAGCCAGTTGATAGTACGTCTACGTAACGACAGTGATTGCAAAGTAAGCTTTACATGGAAGTCCAACTGTACAGAGTCGCAGGAAGAGGAGGAAACGGAGCGCAGTCTAACAGAGCAATCCGATGCTGTTGCACATGCAGTGATCTCAGCCTCATGCAATAAGGCAACTCGAGAGCGGATTACGAGGGAACGCATCGAGACTCTCACCAAGGGAGGACGTGTCTTTGATAGTGAAGTATTTACTATTGAGCCTGTGCGTGGTGTGATTTATGCAAAGTGCGTCAAGGAGTTTCTCGTCGTCTTCAACCCGAAGTTTGCTATGGAGTACCTTGACACCGCCTTTCTTGACGTCGACGGTCGACAGCAGCGGATTCCGCTGCAGATGAAGGGAGTCGGTCTTGGCCCGCAGTGTGAGTTGGAGTACACGCGTCTTGACATTGGGGACATTTTCATTGGGGATCTACACGAGTACAAGGTTGGCATCACGAACAGGGGCTGCATCGAGGCACGCTATGTTGTCTTGCTGCAGGATACGCTTATGGGAAGGAAGTTTACATTTCTTCCATCCGAGGGTGTGCTCGCGCCAGGGGCACATGAAACTCTTGTCATTCACTTGCAGTCGGACCTTGCAGGCCTCATTTCCGAGACGTTTCGCATTCATCTTCACGGATCCCCTGACAATCTGACACTTCGCTTCCGTGGGCGCATTAGAGGACCATCTCTGCAGTTTGATCTAGAGGAGTTAGACTTTGGCAATGTTTCCTACGATTGCATGCATTTCCGCACCGTTCAGATGCTGAATACCGGCCGGTTACCGATTCAGTTCCGTTTGTCTATTCCCGAATTAAGTCCATTGCGTGGCTCCATAACGTTGGTGCCATCTGCCGGTACCCTTCTGCCAAAGGGGCGGCAGGAGATACGCGTTGAACTCAACTCAAATACTATAGGCAACAACGAGTCTGTTTTGTTGGTTGATGTGGAAGGATTCGGTCAGAGTGTAGAGTCACTTCCTATCAAGGTGGCGTGCCTCGTGCCAAATCTGCAGGTCTCCATGGAACAACTGCACTACGGCACCTGCTTCATTGGACATGAGTACATCATGAACCTTGAGGTTGTGAATACAACAGCGTTGCTTGGGAAATATGATGTGATTTTGCTTGAGGAGGGTACATCTGCGGAGAGTGCGTCTGTTGTTGTTGGTTCGTCGGAGGGGTCACCGATGGTGGACGTGATCCTCCCACGCAGCCGATCCCTGGTTCCAATTAAGCTGACACCCTTGGCGATTGGTGGACTGCGCATGACGCTTTACGTGCGTGTGATGGGGTCTGTGGCGCCACCGTTGCCTGTTATCTTGACAGCGACTGTACGTGGGCCCCAACTAGAGTTGGATTCAAATTCGGTGTCCTTCGGTACGCTGACATTGCTGGAGCGGGCGGAACAATCGATTGTTCTCAGAAACACATCCCCCATTCCCGCCACCTTCAGCGCGGCTCTCACACACGGTGAGCGCTCCGTTTATCGCCTGGAAGGGGCGAAGGGGGAGATCGCCCCATATGGAAGTATGACGATGAAGGTGATGGCCTGCCTCAACGATGCGCGTGCTTTCTCGGACGAGGTTCGGCTAACGGTGCGATACGCAGAGGAAGATGTATATGTTATTAATCTCACGGCACGTGGAAAAGGTTACGCGTTAGTCCCCGTCGAGCCCATTGACAAGATTGAATTTGGAGACATCTTCACTGACACCTTGATGAGGAAGGAAGTGGTGATTCTCAACAAGGGTCGTCGTGACATGGATGTAATGTGGTCTGCGGTTTCTGGTGGTAGTCGTACCTTACGCGACTCGAGCGCCGTATTTCGAATTGTTCCAGAGACCGCCACCATCTTGGTTGACTGCTCTCACACATTCACAGTGCAGGCGTGCACAAATACTCCGGGTGTTGTCACCGAGGAATTTGTGCTCAAAGACAAGCGGTTGTTCAAGCCCATCATCACCACTAGTGTCACAGGGAATTTTGTCATCCCTGTTATTGCCTACAGTACAAGACAAGTGGTGTTCGATTACATGCACGGCATGGAGGGTGATACGGGGTGTCCTTTCACAACAAAAACATTTACCATGAAAAATACAACGGCGCGACCGTTACGTCTGACACTGAGATACGTAGCGCCATCTTCCGGGTCTCCAGCTCCTTTTTCTTTGATGCCTCCCTTGTCTTTTGGCATTGAGAGCGGTGAAACGCACATTGTGGGTGTCACCTGCGACGCTTTATACCGCCATGACAGTATCGCCCATTCGGTGAGGGGCCGGATATTAGTCGTATTTGAAAATCACCCATTTACGGAGCACGTCAATCTCATTGCCAACTTGTCCTTTCCAACAATTCGCGTCGAGCCGGCAGATGAAAAGTTGAATTTTGGATCAATTCTTGCTGACACGGAGAAACGGTTGGAACTAACTCTGACGAATCTTTCATCGTGTGTTCCAGCCAACTTTTCGTGGAGCATTGACCATGTGAATACACCTACGAAGGCATTGACTCTCGAGACGGAGAAGCGGGAAACACAGACGACAAAGTGGAGAGCCTTTGATGTTGTCCCCTTTCGTGGGACAATTCCACCAGGTGGCAAACGCATCGTAGAGGCGGTTTTCTATGGTACACGAGGACGCCATGAGACTACGGCAACCTGCACGCTGGATGGTGGGCCAAGCTACAAGGTGAATCTCGTTGGATGGTGTGACGCTACGGTGCGATTCAACCGCACCAGCCTCGATTTCGGCGTGCTACACTACCAGGCGACGGCAAAGAAGACTATTCTTATCACCAGCCCGTTGTGTGTTGCAGTTCCCTTCACAGTGCAGATTGGTGCACTGAAGTACCCGGGCTCATTGTCGGTGAAACCAATGTCTGGGACAGTGACAAACAAGGTTCATCTGACTGTCACATTGAACCCAATGACTCCAGATGAGTTGATAGAAACGTTCTTTCTGCAGGTTGGTCACCTTGACCCGCAGCCTATCACGGTGCGCTGTGTTGGATATACGAACACCATCGGTGTGATGTCATCCGACAAACATGTGAGACTCACTCGTGCTGAGGATGCAATGTACACGCGCTGCCTCAAGGAGATCGCTGACCGTGAGTGGGTGCCATATTACAAGAAGCTCGGTCAAACATCTGATCTGCCGTATGTGACGTCTGCTGAGGCGGAGGCTGAACGACTGGCGTTGTGTCGCAATATTCTGTCTGCCCTGAATGCAGCAGCAGCAGCAGCAGCAGCAACAACAACAACAACAACAACAACAATGGCTCCACCACAATTGGGTGACAAGAAGACTGTTAGTGTTGGTGGGGTTAAAAATGGAGACAAGGTGGAACCGCCAGTTCTTTCACGCTACATTCTGGATTTTGGCCATTTGACACGAAAAGAGGAGCGCACCGCTACTTTCTTCTTGGTGAACCCCTCTCCCCATTCTGTTTCGCTGAGGATGGACACTCGGGCGATGAGTGCAATGCCGCTACAGATAAACCCACCCAAGATACCTATGATTCCATCTGGTTCAAAAATACAAATGAGTCTCACTCTTGCAGCTGCCGATTCCCAGAAGGTTGTCAACGGTACCAACCGATTTGAGTTTTTCATAGATGTCGGCAAAGGCCCTCGTGTGTTTTTCGAGGCACAATGCTTCGTCGCGACACCGAGTCTGACGCCGTGCGAGAGAGTTGTGGATTTTGGCACGGTGCTTCTTGGTCACATCAAGAAAGTGCCGCTGGAGTTTGTGAACAATGAAGCCATTCCATGCACTTGGAAAATTAGCCTGAATGAACCCAAATTCAAGAACGAAACCACATTGACATCAACAGCCATGTCGTTTTGCACTTCATCTGTCGCCACATGCAAGCGGCAGTTTAGGGTGGACAAGGACCGCGGAACGCTCGCCCCGCATGCACGCATGACTGTTCAGCTGAGCTTCATGCCCCGACGTATGGGAGCCGCAAAGGCTAAATTGCGCCTCTCCTACACCTCAAATCCGGATGATGACTATGTGGTTCTGATGGGTAATTCTGTGGGGCTGGATGTGGTGTTGTCACCGTCCCCCTTGGTATTTCCACCGGTTCTTCCATGTCAGGCCATACATGGTAGCTTTATCATCACGAACAATGAGGATATTCCTGTTGAGGTTTTCAGCATGAACCTCGACCAGAAACATCGGGTGGAGCTTGATATCTTGCGAAGTGCCTTGAATTTTTTGGGGGAGGAGGGAGCTGCGGATTGGTCAAGGGAGCTTCACTTGCCGGTTCGTGAGGCCGGGGGCTCACTCCCTGAACCCCTTGTTGACAGCGTCTTTAAAAAAAACCTATCCGAGCTGCTGTTGTATGAGCAGGTAGAGATGGAGGCGGCCGAGCGGGAATCCGTCGCCGATCGACGTGGTGTGAGTCGGCCCTCGTCGAGGCGGACATTGCCATTGGCTGCCCATTTGGATTCTCAGACAGTATCACTGAGTCGTGGTGACAACGGCACGTCATATGCGGAGTTGACAGTGCAATCCCTTCAAAAGGATGATCCGAAGCTCGTGGTCATCACTGGTCCCCCGTTTTCGGGCAAAACGACACAAACATGTGAAATGGTGCAGACTTCAGCGTTTGTGGAGCTGAAACTTGACGAGCTGGTCCGTGCGGAGGCCGAATTTGACACGGCTGAAGGTGAAATTATTCGAAACATTCTCTCAGGACGAAATGATGGCTCTCCGAATGCCATCACTGAGAACCTCGCCAACACCAATGCCAGCCTTTACGTCGCGAACCCTGGACTGTTTTTTGCCAGTTCTGAGGTTGCAATGGTTCTCCATTCGATTCTGAAGCGTCATCTGGAAGAAGTTGCCCACTTTCCGCACCTTGTGATGGATGATATTAAGTCGATTCTCACGGATGACCGGGAACTGGTGTTATTTGCCGTTGAGAGGGCGGCTTCTTCCGTGGGAAGGTCGTTGAAGATTATTTCTCTTGGCGTGAGTGAGGCAACGGCTGGCCTCTGGCGCAACCTTGAGATCCAGCAGAAGTGCAGCAAATGCGTGGAGGAGGCCAAAACCGAGACACTCAGAGAGGATGCATATGAACAACTCTCAGCTGAGGAGCGTGATACGTACAACCGCCGCTTGTTGCAGTTTAATAAATGCAAAAGGGCTCTCGCCGATGTCCAGAGCAAAGTGATGCGTTTCAGTGCAGAACGGGAACTCAGCCGTCAGTTAACGGTGCAAACAGTCGTGGATGCTGAGATTGTGGCGCGAGAGGAGCAGGATGCGATGCTGCGGCTCACTACACGGGGGAAAAAGTTGCTGCTGGAGGGGATTCAAAGACCTCTATGGAACCAACTCTCGGAAGTGGACCGGTACAAAGTTCTCTACACGCGGCTGCGTGACATGGGACCTGTAGCGCACACCGTCGTAGATGGGGAGAAGTCTGTTGAAGAGGTGGCAAAGATCATCGCAAGTCAGACACTTTCGTCAACGGAAGAAACACAGAAGGCACGGCAGTCAACTTCATCAAAGGTGGATTTATTAGAAGAGGCGAGGCGGCGGGGGGATTTTTCAGGAGAAGTAATGGGGTTTGGCGTATGGGAGTTGGTGGACGATGATTATTTGTTGCGGATGTACGAAAAACTGGAGAACTTTCGCTTTTACTCTACAGTCGTGCGGGATGCTGCGACGAAGAAGGCGGCGGTGAAGGCTGCCTCTCAATCTCTCGTGACAACGGTGGAGGAGACCACGCGATGGGTGGTTCGACCCAAATCGTCGCTGAATGTAAACGTTGTGTTTTGCAGCAATAAAGTTGAGATGCAAACCAACTCACTTGTCTTTGGCCTCACAGGTACAATTCAAGAATTGGTTCTTCCTGTGGTTGCGTGCACGGCATACCCAGAGATCTGCCGCGATGATAAAAGCATATTCTCCACCACGAGATCTCGGGCTGTCGCCGGGAGGCAAGTGAGCCGCGTGTTTCTTACATCAAAGCGGTTGTACGAGTTTGGTCCACTCATCGTTTCATCCCCTGGTGGGGGTGTGTCGACGACTGCGTTCAGCAGGAAGACGGTGAAGCAAACAAGTGACCAGTCTACGATAGCCGTTAAAAACAGCTCTGGCTCCTTGCATGATGGTGGCGGCGGCGGCGGCGGCGCGCGGGAAAAAATGACATTTACAAACGTTGGTATCTTTCCAGCCGAAATTACCTTTACATTCATGAAGGAGAAGGACACCACTTTTACCGTGGTACCAAACAAGCTTACCCTTCCTGTTGGAGAGTCCAAAGCAGTGGAGCTTTGCGCCCTTCCCGAAGTTATTGGTGAGATTTCGTCGTCGCTTGTTGTGACGGTGCGAGATAACCCCACTCCGTGGTGCGTGAACGTTTCCTGCATAGGCACCCGGCCGGCGATCTCGCTAGATGGAAAGAAGGAGTCATTGGTACAGTTTGGCCGCTGCTTGATCACCCGCCAGGCTGAGAGGGTAATTAGCATTGCGAATATTAGCTCAATGCCTGTTCGTTGGTCTGTGGTGGAAATGGAAAAGTTACCCAAAGAGTTTGAGCTGAGTGCCCAGAGCGGAACCCTGGACGTAAATGGCGTTCACCCATTGGAGATCCTATTTAAGCCGATACGGACAGGGGTGCACAATGTGCAGCTCAAGATTGAGGTGACGGATTCGGATGAATTTCTCTACGAATCTCTTCCATTGACACTCAAGGCTGAAGCTAACGATGTGGTGCTAGAGTGGACGCGCCACGTGGACTTCAAGTTGATGCATGTTGGCGATACAAGGAAAGAAACCCTTCGCATCCTTAACAAGGGCCCATACGAGGTTGGATACATGCTGCGCTTACCCAAGCCCATTCGAGGACTGGTCACACTTTCACCCAATGAAGGATTATTGCGTGGATTGGTTGGATTTAAGGACGCATCGGTGGCGAACATTGAGGTTTCTCTTCGTTTTGACAAGGAGGGACAGTTGCCCGCAATTCTTGGTGTCGTCGAGGCATCCTTTTTTGATCCTTTCACGAACGAATTGTTGTATCCCGTACAAAGTATCCCTCTCAAAGGGGAGGCGTGGTACAATCGGTTCACCATTAAGCCATCATGCATTGATTTTGGATCATGCTTTGCCGATCAGAGGAAGCAATGTAGCTTTGAACTACGGAATACAGGCCGATTTCCGCTTTCGTTCCGTCTATTCAACTACAAAAAAGGTCCCAATATCTCTGGGCAGGAAGAGGATGAAGCAGGGGGGCGGAAGCAACGCAGGCATACCAAGGCAGACGCAACATTTCAACTCGGTACCTTCTCCGTGTCACCTATCAACGGGAACGTCGCTGTCGGGGAGGATATAATTTTTACTGTTTCCACTCTACAGCGTGAGGGTGCAAGTAACCGGGAAACCCTTGGCATATATGTGGACCACTGTGAGCCTGAATTAGAGGCGAAGGGAATGCCGTTTGAACTTATTGCCTCAACAACAACACCAGGTATTGTAGCCGATCTCTCCTCACCTGTGGATGTGGATACAGTGTTCGAGGAGCAACAAGTGATAACAAGCTTGCAGCATTGCAGTAAAGCGGTACGCGCCTACGCAAGGGAAGAACGTATATTTTCCTTCGGCACAGTTCTTATTGGAAGTCGAGTGGAGGAGCGCTTCCGCATCGCGAATTTGAGTCCACTCATGTGCAGCGTCAAGATGCAGTTGATCTCCAAGCAAGCGCGTGATGGGAGGGAGAAGGAGAAGAAGGAGAAGGATGTAGTACCCCCTGTAGACAGCTTCGAGTTGATATTTGATGGAGATCATGATACCCCCAATACGATGCAACTGCCATCCTTTGAGAGTCGCTTCGTGACAGTCTCCTTTGCTCCATCAACTCTACAGTTCATCAGTGCACAATTCGAGGCGGTTGTGGTGGGGGGGACGAACCCACTGACGTCTACCCTTCGATTCGGGCTTTGCGGTGAGGGAATTCTCCCTTCACTGGAATACATCCTTCCGCCACCGCTGCAGATACAATTCGCCATGAACACAAATACGTTCTCGAGGAGGAACGGCAAAGGGAAGGGGCGAGAAATGAGACGATCAGGAGGAGCGCAACACTTAGCGGTTGATGCCGCAAATCTTGTAGCCTCTGACACAATTCAGATGCCGCTTACACTCGTTGGGATGACGGCATCACGATCCTTTACGATACGCAATACGAGCAGCATTGCCGCCCACATCTGGTTAACGACACCGGACGAACTTTTGAAAGATATTGTCATATCGAGGATGAAGGAAGAGATACTGCTTCCGGCTGAATCCACGGAGACGTTTCAGCTGACCTTTTCTCCCACCGAAGTGATCAAGCGGAGAGTGCGACTACGTGTGTCCATCACGGAGAACCCATTTGAGGATCGTGAACTCTGGCTGGTTTGTGAGAGCTACTTTCGCCAGATCAGCTTTGACAACATTGACCCAAATAGAGAGGATCATCTCACATTGGGTCACTGGTACGTGTCAAGGCCGAAGGAGCACACGATAACACTACGCAACAACAGTCTCAATGCTGTTCGATTTGAGTGGAATTGTCGCTCTAACGCCCTCTCTTGCACTCCTCAAGTGGGTCATTTGTCTCCAGGTTCGTCTACACCGGTGACACTGCGACTTTTCACTGAAGTGGTTCAGAATGAGACGGTCAACTGTACAGTGGATGCGGTGTTCATCGAGAAGGCAGAGATGGACGATTTGAATAATGCACAGCTAAGACACAAGTCGATCGTGCATTCTCTCGGCGACAGAGCAGGAGAAGTGGTAATGGCACCAACAACATTAATGGTCCATGATAGTGAGCTACAACGAAACCTATTGAAGGCGGCTGATGGACTTCAAGGGTCGAATTACACCCTCGCTAACCAACGCGTGCAAAGAACGTTGTATGTAAGTTATGCCTGTGATTTCACGTCACACAAGGTCACAGTGCCGATGAATGACGATGTGGAGGTCTCTGGTCCCATCAAATTCCCCAAGACGCGAATATTTCAGAGGTGCACCACCGTCCTGCGCATCACCAACACGGGATTAAGCGTCTTACCCTTCCACTTTGAGTTGACTGCAATACGTGACCGGTGGTCGGGTGACATCAAGCCTCCGGATGCATTCAGCGTCGATGTAATGGAGGGTGAGGTGGCGCCGCAGACACATCGCGACGTGCATATCACCTTTGCCCCTAAGAGTGTTGAGGATGTTGGACAGCTTCTTATTGCACGATTCCCGTACAGTGTGCAAACTGAGCTCTCGATACCACTCCAGGGAAGCGCCGAATGCCCATTGATACACTTCAACACGCCAGACTGTGACTACTTGGCCACCCGCATCGATGGTGAGGCTGGGCCTAACCTGAGCCCTGATACCATTCCCCTCATGTTCCTCTCATGTGGTCTGCAAAGCAAGTCTACAGTGAGTTTTACAGTCATTAACCCCACCGCTGCGCCATATCGATATGAGTGGATTGCTGAACCGCTACAGGAGCGATTGTCGCCATTCCGGTGTCTGACGCCTTCTGGTTCCATTGTAGCTGGAAAACAATGCGAAATGACGTTTGAATATACTGCCACATCTCTCAGTATTTGCGAGTCAAAATGGAATTTTGTCATTACAGGCCAGATGAGTGTACCATTCCTGTTGGTGGGAAAAGCAAAGGAACCGAATGTGTTTTTGCACACAAGCAAGGTACATTTTGGTGGTGTGATGGTTGGAACAAAAAATGAGCGCATTGTTGAGCTGGAAAACCGAGAGGATATCTCACTGCACTTTGCCTTTAACGCCGAGTCACTGGATACAGGGAACTCTTTTCTCTCTCTGAAACCAATGAGCGGGGTTCTTCGTGCAAACTCGAAAATTCCAATCGCCGTAACTTTTCTTCCAAAGGAAGAAATTGCAATAAACGTGAAGCTCAATTGTCGTGTGAAACGCCTAAGTGACATGTTGACGTTAAATGTTAAGGGTGAAGGGGTCTGCATTCACCCCTCGCTCGTCATTGAGGACGAGGACGCGGATGACACAGAGGAACCCATTCTTGTTCCACCCTCGCAATCGTTTCATTTGAACCTTGGCCGTGTACAGGTGGACACAGTGGTCAGGAGGCGGTTTGTTCTCTCAAATGAGGGGCACTGTCTGCTGGATTACCTCATGGTGGTACCCGAGCATCGTTTTATTCAATTAAGCCCCGTCTCTGGTGTATTAGCGCCGAGGCAACGTGTCGTTATGATGCTGATTTACTCCCCTACAGCTGAGGAGACGCTGCGAAACTTCAAGATTCTGTGCAAAATCGAAAAGAATATCTGGTACTCTATCCGGTTGAGTGCTGTGTGCTATGTACCAAAGGTGGTTTTGGCATTTAGCAGGTACGACTTTGGGCCATGCTTCGTGAAGGAGTTTTCCTCCGGTGAGGTTGCACAGACGACGCTATCCATGATGAATGCTGAGGCCAAGGATACGTTGATCCTGGACTGCATGCTTTCCTCGGACGAGGTTTTCGACTTGGATTCTACCTCCTTTGTGCTCATCGCAGGGGAGACACGGAAGTTGAACATCAGTTTCAATCCGCGGGAGGTGGGCGAATTCACTAGTGAACTCAAGATTCTTTTGAACGGCACGTACCCCATCATGATCCCACTCCTGGGCGAGGGCGTTATTCCACGTGTGGATGTGTCGAACCGCTTCTTGAAATTGGGTGTCGCGCGGATTGGAGAGTACCGCACTGCCCAGCTGCAGCTGGAGTGCAGAAGCCGTACTATGACTCCCGTTTCCCTCGCCAACTGCATAGATGCTGAATTGAGAGATAAGGGCGTCTCCATCTCGCCAAATGACACCTTTGTAATGCGTCCCCGTGAGACGCAGATTGTTACCTTCCATTTCAAACCGACCATCCGCATGCCGGAGTTTCATCGTGAGGTACGGATGCTTGTCTGCGGACATGAGACACCGTTTGCTGTTCTCTCAGGAAGTTGCGAGGATGCTGAAGTTCATCTGGATATGCAGAGCATTCTCTTCGACAATGTTGTGGCAGGTGCAATGACGTCTAGGCGTATTGTTATCATGAATAGTGGTGATATTTCTCAGCGTTTTAAGTGGAATTTAGAAAGCGCAACGAATGGTGACATCAAGGTTATACCAGCATCTGGTGTGGTGCGTGCACACTCGGAGCAAACATGTGAGTTTGTATTCAACCCAAAGAAATCGGGAATGTCCTTCCAGCGGGCCGTGTTTGTGGAGTTTGACAACACCCATCCGCTCTCCGTGAAGGTGGAGGCACACAGTGTGGAGCAGCCAAGGGCAGATATGGTTCTGGAGTTCAGCTGCAAGGTAAAAAGTACTCTGACACGGACCGTGTCGGTGGAGAATACCACTGACACGGTGTGCACAATACGCCCCGTTATTGATAGCCGGCTTTGGTCTACCGAAAAGAAACTGTTGGTGAACCCAAGAAGCACTGCAACACTTCCCGTAACGTATTCGCCAATGATGGTGACAAAGCAAAAGGATGTGGCAAATCTCTTTATTCCACTCCCTACTGGTGCTGCCCGAAGCATTCAGTTGGAGGGTGTGGCGTTGCAGGCAACAGAAAAGGCTGAAGTAGTGGAAAAGGTAGTAGAGACTAACACCCCACAGCGCGAGTCATTTGATGTACATAACGGGACGGCACAGCCGCTTCGATTCCACATCAGTGTGAATTGGTCACCAGAGCCGGAGAACGGCACGGTGACTGTCAAAGCTCCTTTAAGCATTGATCTGGCGGCGGGGCAATGCAAGAACTGCCCTATCATGTTTACTTTTATGAAGGAGTGCAGTCTACGCGGTACGGTGTACTTTTGCTGCCACGAACGTGAAGACATGACGCAGGGATTTGATGTGGCGTTTCGGGTATTGCCAAGGGCAGTGTCTTCTGTGACGGAGCTTGTCACAACGGTGCGCAGCGCCGCGGTTCATTCTCTGCATTTAACAAATTCTCTCTCAAAGAGCGTTACATTCAACACGCGAGTGGAAAATGGCAGTGATGCCGTTTTTGTCAACCCCACACTTACGATTCCAGGCAAAGGCGCCGCTGATCTCCTCATCCGCTTCTTCCCACTCCTGCACAAGGAGTACCCTGTGGCCACTGTAACGGCAACTAGTACGGAGCTTGGAACTACATCATGTAAACTGCTCCTTCAATCCAAACCCCCAAGACCGGAGAAGGTGACGCAAATTTCATGCTCCCTGGGGCAGAGCATCATTTTCCCGCTGCAATTCACGTGCTACAGTCGGGCGAACTGCGACTTCACGGTCCGCATCCCAGGCGATGCCAAGACTACACCCTTTACCAAGGTTGGTAGCGCCGGCAGCGTGAAGGTGCCGGGAACCACGCGTCCCGAGGGGCAGAAGGTGACGGTGGAGATCCAGTACGAACCCACTACGGTGGGCGAGATAAAGGAGATGATTGAGATCACCTCGCCGGTGGCAGGTCTTTACATTTTTCCTGTTCTGGCGTCTTGTTTGCCGCCGCAGCGCCAGGGTCCATTCCTTGTGCGTCCAGGCCAGGTGATGTCTATTCCGTTCAAAAACGTGTTTAACGATCCGATTACACTTTCCATCTCGATTGATTCACCCAATTTTGTTGTGCAAAGAACCACAGAGAATGTGGCACCAAAGAAAATGATCAATTTTGCTGTGTCGTACAAGACGGATGACACTGGAAACGCCATGCGGACGGCGAAGCTCACCGTTTCTGGTATGCACCATGGCAAGCCCCTGCAGTGGCTGTATTACCTGAAGCGCGCCAACGTGGAGTAGACACCCCTCCGTGCATTCATTTCTAGAGAAGAAGTTGGCGGGTGGCGAAGATTCCCGCATGCCCCCGTTAACGTGAATACACCCCAGAAACAAGAGACGCACATCATTCTCTCGCTCTCTAATTGGAGATGGCGCGATGTATGTAAATAGTTGATGTTTAATATCCCTTTTGTCTCTCTTTGTTGTTCTTACACCTTCACGAATATGAACCAACAGAGAATGAAACCGACAGAAAAGAGAACAAACCAAAGAAGAGCGATGTGGCATTGGTGGAGCATACTAGCATGCTGGGAGGGGGAGGGGGGCAACTGGAATGTGACATTGATGCAATTTGTATCCGATTTCATCATGAAGAAGAAGAAGAAGGGGAAGAAATGCATGAAAAGACAATGCGATGGGGGTTGAGAGAAAATGAGGGCCACATTTTGCTTTTGCCCCCTCCCCTTTCCGACGCACACACATACACACACACACACATATATATATATATATATACACACACACGCAGTTCATCTCTCTTTCACCTTTTTTTTTTTTACAAACTGAGGTGCGGATGTGTTGAGGCTTTTTTCTTTTTTTTTCGACTTCTCTCCTCTTTTTTGTCCTTCTTTTTTTTTTTTTTTTGTGGGGAGGGGGGAGGGGAGGGTCTTAGCTCTGTGCTCCACATAGGCGGGGAATTCGACATACAAGTGGAGAAGAAAAAAAAAAAGGGAAGAAGAAAGGGGTGAAGCGAAGGGAGATTCTCCTTGGAGGTGCTTGTTGCACGTCAGCTGGTGGACAGAAGCTGTTGTGGTGTGGTGCGGATCGAAGGCAGGCAAAACAGTGGGTGGCTGGGGAGTAAAAAAGGGGCGTGTGGTGGCGCTAACTCATGTTCGCCGATGTGCTTGAGAAAATTCGACTATTTGAGGCTGACATTGAGCACCATATTGACAACATTGTCCAGCAGAAGCTCCTTGTCGACATCACAAACAAGCGCCACCAAATACTTCGTGATCACTTCATCTTGCAGCAAGCCGAGGCCATTCGCCCGATTGCGGACAAGCTGTTAGACCTCTACCTTGACCAGGACGAGATTGTAGCCATTCGGGAGGCCCCTTCGGAAGGGGATGCAGTGCTGAGTGCGGCACTGAAGGAGTTTGAGGCGCGCATTGCCGATATCCGCGAGTATCATCGCACTTTTCGTGATTTGCCTCCCGTGAAATGTGAGCTTGATCACCCTGATCCGGCCATGCTTGAAGATCTATTTACCGTGGCCGAGCGTTACGGCAGCTGTCTTGATTTGGAGCCGCACTACCACCGCTACTGCAGATTCATGCTGGCGACAAGCAAACGGGCTCAAGAGGCGGGAGACCCCATTGAAAGCACGTGGGCGGGTCGTTTGGAGTACTTCCCTTTTATTACCACCATTTCAAGTATTATTCTGGACGACATTGACGCGCAACGAAAGGTCTATGGGTTCGAGTTGTATAAGGAGTTTGTGGTGGAACTTCTGGCTTACCTGGAGGGTTTTTACGGACGCGTCAATGTGATGGAGAAGGATATCCTTCTCTCATCGCTCGCCAAGTGTGATGCAGACGCGGAGGAGTACTGGTCGAGGCTGCTTGAGCATAAGAAGGCGGTGGTGAGGGTGACTGGAGAGAGAGGTTATACGGATTTAACTGAAAAAACGGCATCTTCGCTTGTCGTACCTCCTCCACTGCGGAAATACACCAAAGCGTTTGCGTTGTGGCCCATTACACAGGTGGAGTCGTTGATTGCAAGCGGTGACGAAGTGGCTCCGTCTCTTGCCAAGGTGAAAGCGGTGATTCATGTGGAAGGGAAAATAGTGATGTTGCTACAAACATTGTTATTTGATACCCTGCAGGAGACGGAGAAGGTCCTGTTGCGTGACTTCAGCAAGACCGCTGAGGAGTTGGAGTGGGAACGGAGGCACATGCACGAAGAGTTCCTCCACTCTGTTGAGGAGGCGCGAAATAAGTGTGCAACAACGGTGGAAGGAAGCGTTGCGCAGGCGGCACAGTACGACGTCATTGCCACCTTTAATCAGACAGAAACATCGAATGGGGTGAAGGACAGTGGTGCATTTCCAGACGATGCGAACGGGCAGCTTCTAGACCGCGATGGGAAGCCAGTCGCACGGTGGCTTGTGCAGCTGCAGCAGCTTCACAAGAAGTTCTATTGTGAGGTCTGTGGTGGTACCGTTTACGTTGGCCCAAAAGCTTTTAGAGATCATTTCGGAGCGGAGCGCCACGCGGAGGGGCTTCGGCGACTTGGTGTGACAATTCATCTAAAAGACTACGAGGGGATCTCGTCCATCCGCAAGGTCATAGATATGCGGGACAAGGTGATTGGCACGACCGCAAACCTTCGCAAACGCATTCATGAGGACCAGGAGGGTGAGGAGATGCAGGACGCGCAGGGCAACGTGATCACATCGGGCGCATATCGACGGTTTCAGATGTCGCGGAAAGGCATCTGACATGAGCCGAATGGATGATGGTGGTGGTGGTGTGGAAAGGGAGGAACTGAAGTTCTGCAGCAGCGCGAGGTGCGTGCAACAAAGAATGTGGAAGACCCACAGCGAGGACGAGGACGAGGACGAGGACGAGGGCGGCTGGAAGAGAAACGCCCCCTTCATCCCTATCCAAATATAAACCCTCCCCCCTCCAAAAAAAAAAAAAAAACAAGACCAAAAACGAAGGAATCGAGAGAAACAAATAATTCCACATTGTTTTCTTACTTTTTGCATTGCATTGCTTGTCTGCTTTGCGCACGTGCCTTCCCCCGTTTTCCACTTACACTGATCTCTTTTCTCCCTCTGTCACTGTGGTTGTGTGTTTGTTTGTGTGTGTGTTTTATTATTGTTTTTTCCGGCTAATATGTGTGCGATGGGGAGCTCCGTCTGGACTTGTGCGTCTTTGTTTACACCCTCCCCTGGCAGTTGCGTGCGTCACTTGGTGCGCTATCTCTTCTCCTTCTCCATTTGTCTTTATGACTCGGCACATGCACATGCTAAGAGTGTGCAAGGCAGACTACGTAGATTATATGGGATCAAAGCGCACCTCGAAGCAACCACACGCTACTGTAGCTACAGTTGCAGCTGCAGGCAGTAAAGCGGACCCAATACATGACGAGAAGCTGGACGAGGTGCCCTCCTCCACTGCGAGTACAGAGGCAATAGTGGGGTGCCCGCAAGTGCAGATGTCCCCAGCACCTGCAGCGAAGCTATCAAAACTGGCAGTGAAGCGGATGCGAGGGTGGGAGCCTGTCGTCAAACCTCCAGAGGACTTGGACACTCTCTTACCTTCTGCCACGTCAACCGCTGATGCTGTCTCGCTGGACACCAACACGAGCGTCACGCTGTTGCCCAACAACAAGCCTGGGGTACACACGCGACGCGCGGCGGCAAACCTCGCCGCCGTGTCGACACCCGCCAGCTGTCCTGCATCTATGCGAGACCCGCTCATCAAAATGGAAAATGCACTGCCGCAGGATCTACAGGTCATCACGAGTCTCCCTCCAGGCGGAGGCTCGCGGAGGGCTCCACTTCGCAGCGTGCCCTCCCTGACACAGTCTAATGGCAGTAATAAAAGGACTGCATCACGAGTGTTAAGGGGCATGTCTTTCATTTCGTCGTCGTTGCAGGGTCGCAATGAGGAAAAATGTGACGGTGAGAGTGAGGCTGCAGCGGAGACGGAAGACGGTGACGGTGACGAGGAAGGAAATGCAGAGGCACTGGCGACAGCAGAAGGGGAGGAGAAAGTGGTGGCGGTGGCCGCGTCGGCAGAGGAGGAAGCGGGGGAGGATGGAGGCAATGTTGCTACTGCTGGGAAAAAGAAGCAGCAGCCGCGACGCAGGGCAGATGTGGGGTCATCCACGCGACCCCAGAGGCGAAACAGCGAGGCGGATAGAGCAAGAAGAAGAAAAAGGGCGTCAAGGAAAGGCTCCGAAGAGGCACAAGAACAGCAACAACGGATAGGAGGGCTGTCTGCGGCGCAGGCAATGCTACCGCCTCCGTATCGACGAAATCGGCGGCTCCGGCGAAAGCTGCACATTACGGAGGAGACGCCGGTGTTTGCAACACACAGCGAGCTTCGTGACACAATGCCAGATCTTTTCGCGAGGGCACCGTTTTCTACAGAAGAGGATGTGCTGCGATCGACGATGGACTGGCGCGAGGACCCCGTATTGCTGTATGCACGCCTTCTCTGGGAATTTACACCGCATGAATTCCTAAGCCGAGCCATGCAGCGACGTGGTGGTGTTAGTGGTGGTGACACCCCGGCGTTGTCGATATCAACCGCAGGCGGTTCATCACGCTCTGGGTCAAGGACAGCGATGGTGGCAGTGGTGAAGAAGGAGGAGGAGGAGGAGGGTGAGAGGTGAACGAGTGGTAGAAACAGCTGATTTTGTTACATCGATAACGTTCTCCCTTTTGTTTGGCGATTTCACTGGGGTTGCGAGGTGCCGTCCTCTGACTCATTCATTCTGTTGAACATTCGTCGCCACCCTTGTGACACCCATTCAGTCATTCTGTGCGCATATTTCTGTGCTTGTTGGGGGCGTGGCGGTGGACGTTCTTTCCGCTCTCACTGTTCGTTTGTTTGTTTGCTTCTCCCACTTCTCTCGGTACTTCCTTCCTTTTTTTTTTTTGTATTATTATCATTACAAATTTGGTTGCGCCAATACAAATCATTCAGTGAATAGGACCCTTTGCGTGTTTTTGGTTTTTTTTTTTTTTTCTGTTTTGTATTCGTTTCTTGGAAAGGGAGGCGCTTCAGACCCCTGGCGGGAGGGACAAACAGACACCGATCAAAGGAGGAAGGTGGGAAGAGGGGCGGATTGATCTTCCCGGGTCATTAAAGTCACTGAAAAGCAAATAAAAAAAGAGGGGGGGGGGGGTGCGGGCTGACGTTAAACGAAAACACCAACGGTGGTGGGGTAAAACAGAAGGGAATAAAGGCGCCAGCTCATCGCACGTACTCACAGACCCCCCAAAACAAAAGGTTTTGTTGGTTTGTTTGCCTTTGCCTTTGCCGCCGCCCAATGCCATCTGGCGAGCCGCAGTTCGCCACCGTCTCGGTGCTCCTTGGTGACGAGGTAGTGGGAACATTTCGCGTCCCGATCACTGATGAGACAACTGTGCGACGCCTAGCAAAGGACACGATGCATCGGTTCCTCACCTGTCGTGGACAGAGGCATCAGCTACACATGCGTGAGGCAATATCTGTGACGGAGATGTTTGTCAACAGTGGGTCTAATAGGGCTGAAATATTTGCACAAGACATTGTAACACACGTTGTCCTCGTAAAGGAGGAAGTGCTGTACATGCGTCTGCGCTTAAAGGAAACAGCACTAGTAGGAGGAATTTCTGCTTCTGTTCCGGTAGCAGCGACGACAACAGCAACAACCGATGCGGGAATCGTTGCGGTTACCGCAAACGCTGCCTTGAACAAGAGGAATGAAACTGGTGAAAGGGTGATGGATAGCCGCAGTGACGCCATGCCGCCGACGGTAGCTCCCAGCGCTACATCAGCTACAGCTACAGCAGCATCATCATCTATTGAAACGAAAAAGTCTGCTAACTGGACACCAGTTTCTGTTGCCAATACAGGATGTGAAGAGGAGGGGATGCAGCAAGTTGGGAATGATTCGGGGCATAGCAAACAGAATCCTGTAGGTGCAGCTGGTTCGAGGAAAAGCACTTCCAAACGACGAACTGCGACCGCTACCGCGTCAAAGCGTAGGTTGGAGAAGGAGGCGGAAAGGGAGGACGTCGAAGAAGAAGAAGAAGAAAAGGAAAGAGGCGTTAGTGCTCTGACAAATGGCAGGAAGCGCAGGGCAACAGAGCGTGGACTCGGTTGGGGACCGGAGGCACACAAGAATTTTGCCGAAAATTATGTTTCCAGCCCGAACAAACTTATGCAAAAGCCTCGGACGTCGAGAAAAAGGGCGACGGCAAGCCGTGTGACGCCGCAGCTTCAGCTTCGGGACGTGTCACCCGCGAGAGAGTCGTCACCGATGTTGATGGCTGAAGAAGACCTTCAGCCCAAGTCTCGCCCAGGCTGGGGCCCTGAGGCGGCGAAGTATTTTCCAGATAACTATGTGACGTCACCTGACCGAATCGCGCGGCTCAATCGGCGAGCGAAGCGGCAGGCTTTGAAGCTAGAGGAAGAGGCAAAAGAAAAGGCGCAGCAACAGGCACGGCAACTTGGTGAGGTGGATGAAGAGGAAGACGAAAGGGGAGCATCGGCGATCACAACCACCGAACCGCACTGTGATTTGATATCCCGTTGTAGCGGCACTGTTTTGCCACACGAGGAGACGGAGGAGCCACAAACTGCTCCTGCTGCTGTCGCGCCCACAATTACCACCACGCCCGAGACAACGCAACACGATACAGGGCACCCCGAACAGGGATCCAAGTCTGGGCGGTCGAGCGAGAATACGGAGGGCATGAGCGCCTCCTTCCCGATCATGGTTGAACGCCAACTCAACTACGAGGTTTTCGATGATGTTGCGGCGGCTTGCACCCCAACGTCGCAGTCGACACGTTCTCTGTTCAACGCTCAAGCTGATTCCGAGAAAGTGCAAGAGCCGTTGCCTCCAGGCTGGGGAAAAGAGGCTGCGCGTTTCTTTGACGTCGAGACATATTTTGACAACCCGAACAGGGCGAAACTGAGCCCCGACGTGTTGTCGCGTCCCGTTCGGGCTAGACGGGATGTTGTGTTGCCATTTTACTTCTCATCCCTTGACCAGTGAAGAGATCTGAATATGAGACGCAGACGGCAATGATCAGGGCGAGTACGCTGAATGAGCGCACAAACACTCACACACACACACACATATATATATATAATTAAATATATGTATTTCCCCCTTCGTCTTGACAAGAGGGAAATAAAAAAGAAAAATAAGAATTAGAAAATGGCGGGAGAAGTATGAATGTGATATGAACAATGTAATACATAGACGGTAAACGTTTCACGTGCACCCTCCTCCGTCTCTCCTTCTCTCCTCCGCATCCTTCCATGAGAAGAACAAAGACAAAACCAACAAGAGAAGCGGTTTTTATTGCCTGCCGGTGCGAGCATTTGTCTTCGCCATTGTCAATATCATTACTGTCATTGTTGTTGTTATTATATTTTCGCTCCTCCTTTCTTCTGCCTCGCTCTTTCTCGCGTGAGTGTGCGAGCGAAAAGAAAAGAAAAAAGGTGGTGGTGGTGGGGGGAGGGAGGGAATCTTCACGGAGATGCTGGAGCAGTTTTGCTTCCTGTGACTCTCTCTCTCTCTCTCTTTTTTTTTCTTTTCTTTTGAGTGGAGTGCGGCGTCATTCTTTTTGTTTCCCTCCACCTTTTTTTCTTTTAGAATTATGTTCTTTTTTTGTTTTTTCTCCCCTTTCGGGGGGGTTTCCAGCCTTCCAGATGCGTTTCTGTGTGTTTTGTAATTATTGTTGTTGTTCTTGCGGGGGAGGAGGATGCCCTCTTGGCAAGTTCAAACTGCATCTATTGTTGCAACGCACATATATGCAATGGAGATATCCGATTATAGATAGATTCAGCAACACCACGCTCACGTGTACAGCCACACACACACACACACACACACTCACCCGCCCACACAACCTCGTGTAGGTGTTTTTCTTTTTTTGTTGTTGTTCTTTTCTCCCTTGGGATTGTACATTCTGTGTGTGTGTGTGTGTGTTTGGGCGGCAATAGTCTCCGTCGCTATATATATATATATATGTTTGTGTGTGTGTGTGTGCCAAACTGCAAGGCTACTGCTTCAATGTCTGCTCAAGAAGGGGGGGAGAGACGCGTGGGAATTTCTTCTTTTGTATTTCCCCCCCCCCCCCCTTTTTTTTTTTCTTTGCTTCTTTGCTTGCTCACACGGGATGAACTCATGTGAAGGGAGCGTGACACGTAGAGGTGAAAGGTGAGGGGGGCGCGCGCGCGCATGCATCATGCATGAGGAGGAAGCCATTCTCTCCCTTGGAGTGGTGTTTCTGAGTCTCTATCAGTGCGCGCCGCCAACAACACCCTCTTCGTCAACATTGCCACCGCCAGCATCAAAGAGTTCTGAATGTGTTGGTGCGGTGAGTGATCACCGGGGCAACGTGCTTGTGCCTTTCTATCGTGGTCATATGACGTACCAGGAGCTCGCCGGGGGTGTGGAATACCGGCTGAACCAGTACTTTATCGTGCACTCAGTGAGCCCGAGTCAAACACAGTGCCCGATGCGAGTCGTGAGTGATGACGTCAAACCGCCCGGGTGTGGCAGATGCACTTGCAGCTACAGCTTTAACGGGGTGTACTTCTGCTCGCATTGTGCTGCTGCTGCTGCTGCAGCTGGAGGCGATGAGAGTGTTGGATCGATGAAGGAACAACAAGGGCAGGTTACCATGGAGGAGTTCCCAAGAATTGTGGTGCGTAACTTCACGAGGGCACAAGACACCGAGTTGGGTAAAAATAACGTGGCTTATGAGTTTGTGGATAACAACTGGAAGGTGACTGAGGCCAAACTCTGCTGTTTCTTCTACACTGTAATGGAGCGGAGCACAGAGGATATGTTGCCGATTCTCACCAAGGATGGAGTGGTCGCACGGCCACTCATTCAGCGAGACCACATGCGCGCATACGCCTCGGACAACGCCTACCATAATGATGGATACGTGAAGCACTACATTGAACTGAAGGTGGGGGGACGCCTGCTCCGAGTCGGCACCTCCGCGGGGCAGCGATTTGAGGACATTTTTCAACGTCTTAAGAGACGAAACGTGCATGTACATCGTTTGTTTGATGGCGTTACGGGGGCGAGCATCCTGCCATGTGAGCTTGTGCGACACCTGAGCTGGAAGGTGTCGGCGTTGTGCGCGAGTGTTGTGACCCCGTTGTCGCACGGTTTTGATGTCAAACATGAGTGCAACAGTGATGAAAGCATGGACGACAACGATGCGAACAACGCAATCGAATTGGGGACACTAATAACGCTATCCGAGATGCCTCCTGATGTCCATACCGACAGCACCGTTCGGATGGCACTTGGCTCTGAGGTGGGGGGCTTCGACGATGGGGACGGAGTTTGGGAGGAGCAGCGCACATGCCATTGCAGTAAGCAGCAGCAGCAGATGGTGCTTGGCCTTGGCGGCACTGATGATGAAGACACAGTTCCTATTGTAAACGTCTTCTCTCCCGAGTGTCAGGCAGACCCAGAGGAGAACAGCACTCCTCTGAGGTCGTATTACTTGGATGATGACTCGTACATCTTCCCTCTGCATGAGGATTTGTTTAGTGCGCTGGAAAACACTGATATTGCGGTCACGCCGACACGTAGAGATGGCGAGGAGCAGAGCAACATTGTGGCGGATGAAAGCTACGGGCGCAGTATGCGGCGGCAGCCGCACTTTTCTCAATGTGACAGAAACGACAGTTCCTCTATCATGGTCACTCAGCAAATACTGCCGGATTTTCTCCCTTGTAGCTCTGACGAGGAGGATGATGGATGAAACGTCAAAACACACACACACACACACAAATAAAAGGGAAACGAAGGCTACGTGCAAGTGGTGGGTGGAATAGTGGCTGCGGCGATGGGGGCTTCTGCCCACTTCTTCTTTTTAATTCCCGCCCAGGTGAGGATCGATGCGACGGTTTGATTGGCTAACCTTAAGGGTTACACAGTGCGCTCTCATATCTACCACTCGATTCGAGTCAATCACGTGGAATCTCTCTCTCTATCTGTCTATCTGTATGTGTGCGTCTTTGTTTGACGTTTTTTTTTTTTTTTTTTTTGGTGTCAAGGTGCTCTTGTTTTCATCTTCTCCATGCCTGCCACCCTCTTTTCTTCTTCTTGCCACATGCAAACACAACACCACGTCCGCGTAGTTGTGGGTTTCGCTGCTCTTTTGATTCAGCTCTCTGAGACTTTGCAGGCCGAAACTCCGGATGCTCAGGAGAAAGAGCTATATTGGCCGCCAGCTGAGGCCGTCGCAGCTGGCGAGGGAATTGCTTCCGGAAGATCAGCTCTGGTGCACCACTTGTCATATGGCCGTGATGAAGAAAAACTGGATGAAGCATCGTGCCTCACGTGGCCACACCATCGCGTCGTCGAAGCTGCTCAAAATGAAGAGGTTGTCTCTTGATATGTGGGAACGCCACCGTGGTGCACCGCTGCAGCAGGAGAGCGCTCACGAAGGCAGCATTGAGGCTGAGTTTGAGCGATTCCGCACCGAGCAACGGGAGCGGGAGAGGATGGCACGTTTCTCGCCATTTCAGCAGTAAAAAATTCTCATTTTTGCTCTGGCAGTTGTGCTGGTGATGCTGATGACAAGGGATAAAACTGCAAGAAGGGTTGATCTGCGCCTTCCGCGCATGTGCACACGTTTTCTATGCATGGATGTGCCGTCACCGCAAACGTGGTATTGTCGTTTCAAACACCACCACCACCTCCTCCTTCGCATTTTGTTTCTCTTCGGTATGGCCGCTTGCCTTTCCTTTTTTTTTTTTTTTGTCTTGTCGCATGTGTGTGTGTGTGTGTGTGTGTGCGTGTGGCTGTAGGAGTCGGGCCAGTCGTGGTGTAGCCGGTGGGAAGCGGGATAGACGTGGCGTAGTGAAAATGCAGAGGCCGAAGGGCATCAATATTCTTATCACGGGGACGCCTGGCACCGGCAAGACGTCACTCGCCGAGCTGCTCGCTCAAGAGCTTGAGGACTTCACACACATGGAGGTGGGAAAGATCGTGAAGGAGAGCGAGTTCTTCAGCGAATACGACGAGGTGTTGGACACGCACATTATTGAGGAGGGCGACGAGGATCGTCTCCTTGACTTTATGGAGCCGCTGATGGTGAACGGTGGAAATCACCTGGTGGATTATCACTCCAGCGAGATGTTTCCGAAACGCTGGTTTCACCTCATTGTCGTGCTGCGGGCCTCCACGGAGGTTCTCTTCGAGCGACTGACCGCGCGCAACTACAGTGATGCGAAGCGCGACGAAAACATGGAGGCTGAAATTCAAGGCCTCTGCGAAGAGGAGGCGCGTGGGGCGTACGATGAGGACATCATCATCGTGCGCGACAATAATACACTGGATGAGATGGCGGCAACTGTCGACTTGATTCACATGCGTGTGGACTCTCTGAAGGGGATTTGACGTGTGTGTGTGTGTGTGTGTGTTGAATTAAACACTTTTAATTGGCGCTTAACTTCAATGAATAAATATGACTGAATGAAGTGAGATATACATATATATATATGTATGTATGTATGTATGTGTGTCTGTGAGGATGAATGGCAACCTCGAGCAAAGTGAGGCAGTCATCGTGTGTTGCTGCTGCTGCCGTTCATGTGTATTGCTAACACTCTCTCGCACTCTCGCATTGTACGTGCGCTGTTTGCAAACCAAACAACACTGCACCAAACTAGAGGGAAAGGTGGGGAGAGGAGGAACACATACAAAAAGCAGTAGTCTTTTGAAAGGCCAAAGAGGAGAGGAGAGAAGGCATCCCAGCAGCGGCAAGTGGAGCAAAAAAAAAAAAAGTCTTTTGACCGTTTCTCCTTTTTTTTTTTCTCCTCCACCTGCTTTCCTCCACACACACACACACACACACCGCCCCGGCATCTTCTGCAGGTTATTTTCGGCATTCATGCGACAGCGGTTTCCCCCAGCGGGATGCAAAATGAATGACGCGGGGTATCCCTTTAGGGGTGAATATAAGATGGACCCTCCCCTCAATCATGGACACACCGGAGCGATTCGGAAGGGAAGCACTTCCCTTATGCTCCGCATAACAGGCACCAACCTCGCCATAGAGAAGCTCCAGCCGTGCAAAGGGCAGACACTGCACTGCGAGCTCGGCATAGACAACGGTCCGCAAAAGCCGGTGGTCTTTCCAAGCAGCTGTGAGGTGATCCCAGTGCCGCAGGATGGCCACGAGTACCACCTCACCGCCGTGGTACAGGGAGCCAGCGCAAAGCACCATTGCAAGATGATTCTCTGTGGAGGTGAGGGAAGGGAAAGTGTGGTGCGATTGCGGGCACCAGCAGATCAGCGGTTGGCAGGAGGCGTTGTACTGCGAGTTGACGGCGAGCAGATTCAACCGAGTGACGGATGGTACACCATTCCTCTTCAAGCGAGAGAGTGTTCCCTGGATATTGTTGAGAAGAATTGTCCCACATCGCACCCCACTCGGCAGCTGCCACAATTTCCACTGCCTGCAGCTTCCTCCACCTTTATTGTGCAATCTACTCCCGGAGTCGACGACAACGCGGTGCTCTTTTGCAGTGGGAACGGCGAGTCTGTTCATCTTTCGCCAAACCGACCTGTTGCCGTCGCGGCGAATAGCGGCCCATTTACCATCCAGCTACCACGCGTAACGCTAAAGAAACCACGTACTTTACCGGAAACGTTCACAGCGTCCCATGCTGAGCCTGTGGAGGCAGATTTTCCCGCATATCGAGTTCCTGAATTGGAGACGCGGGTGATTTCCTCTCCGGAGGATGATAAAGCACCGCTCATGTTTGTTGCTACAGCAGACGGATTCATGGTGGAGCTGACGGGTGATAACGGGGCCTCGACGGCAGCGTACGGCACCGCGCAGCTTCGCTTACCCGATAGGATGGAACATCGCGTCCGCATCATCATAATGGACACAGCTGGTCGTACACTTCTTCGTCAGAATGCCATGGTGCCAGCAACCGAGCATCTTCCAGTAAGCTTCAGCATCTCAGAGGATGCTCGTAGCAACCCAGTCGTCCTTGGGAAGCATTCCTCTGAGATCAGCATCGACAATCTTCCACCTGTCCGTGGGGATCTTGGTGTGCTCCTGGACGGTAACACGCGCCACGTGGTTGTGGTGCGGGAAGGGGGGTCTTCTTCAGTGTTTGAGATTGCGCCTCGCCAAACCTCACCCTCTCCCGTTACTCCCTCTGCTACCACTGCCACACCTGCTGGAGCAGCTTTGACAGCTGAATCTTGGGTTGAGAAGCTTTCACGGGCGTTGCAGTTTTCAAATCTTGACCAGACCCGCCACCATCTGCAGAGCATCATCCCACAGAGCTCTGAAGCCGCCAGTATTGTTGAATTCCTTTCGGGGCAGCTATTCAAGACACCACCTACCATATCCTTCAAAAGAAATGCAGGTGGCGTGACGGATATTCAGTGCGCGGGGTACAGCGTGATGGTCGCGATTGATAACGCAACACCAAGCATAGTCGCTGCGGGCGGTGGCGCACAGGTGGGGGTGGGCCACAGTGTAACTCTGTCTGCCATCACACCCTCTAACGGACGTGTGGTGGCTTCCTGCTGCATGCATCTCGTGCCATCAACGGAAAAAAATCTGGATGAAGAACTTGTCACCCGCCTTCTTGACATATTTCAGCGGCACACCAATAGCCCAGATGCGGCGGCGTGCGAGCTGGTGAACATCACTTCTCCACTGTCCACCAATGGCCATCGTCTCATACCACTTATTGGAGAATGCCTGCGTCGCTTGAGTTATGGCTCTCAACGCCCTCTCCAACTCATTGCAGGAGAAGCCCCTGAAGGTACGCGGCTTATCGTTGTTACCGATGGTCAACAATCCAAGGAGCTGGTGCCTGGCTCCGTCATGGAGATTGCATGCGGCAACATGATACGAGTTTCTGTTCGTGGTCCTCCTTTCTCTGCGAGACATTTGCAAAATAATCTTGCTAAAAACTTGGTGGAGGCCTATTATCGACACTCACCTCCTCCGCTTCCAGCGCGTTGGGCGGCAGTTCCTACTGATTGCCCTGAGGAACAAGATTTGCTTCAATTATTGCTGCAAATACTGCGAGATCATGAGAACGAACTGGCCCGACAACGGGCACAAGGAGGGGTCGTCTCTGGTACGATGGACACCCTACAGTTCACGTGTAGCGCTGGCTGCCTTCAAAATGTCCGAACAGTGGGACCTTGCCGGCTGAGCGTTGACGTGGATGGAACTGGTTTCACACAAATAGAGCAGGGCGCCCAGGTACCACAGGGATACACATTTCCATCAGGTTCTGAACACCGCGTCCACATTATTGCGCGAGACGCGGCGAGTGGGGCGCCCTGTGCCGAGGCGCATCTGACATTAAAGGGCGCAGAGTCTATGGACGCACCAATGCGCGTGGTGTCTCAGAACTCCTGCTTCCTTGACGCAAATGTTTCACATGTGGCAGATGAGGTGCATCTTCGTCTTGTATGTCCGACAAAGCTTCACATTGTCTGTGATGTGGACGGTGGTGGAGGTATTAGGGATGATGCATGGAAGTCGGACCTTACGGCAAAGATGAGTGCCGCGCGTCCACATGATGTACATGTTCGGTTAGTTAATGATGCAGGAGCGGTGATGTTTGAGCAGCGATTTTCGTTGCCTGCCATGATGCCACTTCTTTGGTCCGTGGGGCTCGAAAATGCATCGTTACTGGTGGAAAATTCTCTTGCTGGTGATGGGGGTCTTGCTGGGCAATCCGTTGTCACTGCCTCGCTGGACCGATCCCCGGAGAAGAGTCTCACCGGCCCATTACACTTTGACAGCAACAGTCCACACAATGTTTTATTGCGCAGGTACACTGCCGGGGCTGGAGCTTGGAGGCTGTGTACTGGGGAGCTCTCTCTGCGTGTGCCCGCCTTTGTGGATCCTCTATATTTGCAGGAGTTAGCCAGTCTCTATCGAGCTGCGCGGCAAGATGGGAGTGGGGAACTTAGATCCCAGCTAAACCAGCTCCACTCACGCATCCCGTCAAATGCTGTGAAGGAGCTCATTTCTGCGCTGATAGAGCACCTTGTTCCAAGTCCACATACTGCCCAAAGGAGCGGAAGTACTGATGCCCGAGTTCATTTTAGACTTAGCGGGGACGAATCGTTGTTTTCTCCCCGCTACGGGAGTGGGCGCCGGTCCTCACAATGATTGCAATCACAGACAAGCCAAATACGCCCATTATTAGACGAGATAATTATTTATGAGGGAATGGAGTCAGTGAATGAACGCCAGCAGCAACAGTTGGTGTTGGGGATGTAACCTCTCTGGGAAGGGTACGTGGATGTCGCATATAGAAGGGATGGAAAACGCCAAAAGGAGAAAAGACGGGGAAGGAATAAAGGGATAGAAGGATAGAGATGAGGGAGGAAAGAAAAGAAAAAAAAAATCCTTTTTTTTTTTTAAAAATCTGCATATCCGCTTCAGTTCAAGCGAAGCAGAGCAGGGGGAAGAGATGTGGCGAGGGGAGGGAAGGAGAATAAGTGGTGGTGGTGGTAGACGCAGTGGCTTGATGTAATATTATTTTTAGCGTCTTTTGTATTATAAAACTCATCCCACCCTGTTTTTTTTTTTGTTTTCTCGTTTGGTTTATTTCCCTACTACTAGTACGACTACCACTGCAGGAAATAACAATTGCTGCCGTTGAATGTGAAGAGTGCGCTAGTGATTAGTGGTGGGGGCACTAACTGTCATGTATTGCAGACAGGCCTGGTAGTGGAGTCGGGAGGTTTTTGTGCATTTGCGCGCCGCCTTGGTGGAGGAGCGCTGCTGATTCGGGGTTCACGAGGCGTTTTCCAAGAGTGCGATGTGGTGCCTAGTGGGTGCATGAAGAGAGGGGGCCTACCACCGGTCTCGCGTACGCCTCAGTGGATGTGGTGTACTTTGCTGACGGACCGAATCCGGTGCCTGCTGTTGCAGCTGCAACTGCAATAATGTTCTCGCATTTTATGGTCTACGCCAAGTTGAGCTTCATTTCAACGTGTTAAGTAAAGAAGGCACATAAACTGTCATGTTTTTTTTTTTTTTTTGTGTGTGTGTGTGTGTTTCTCTTTTGGATGTTGATGTCGTATGTCATAAGGTAGCTTTGATCCTTTGTACGTAACACTGAGGTCCAATCTGGGGGCGGGAGGAGACGCATATATACATACACATATACATATGCATATTTGCTGCTACGAGCGTATGGCACGCAAAGTGGAAGAAAAACAGCATTGGCAGTGTTAGTTTGCAGGTCATGGAGGTACAGTTTATTTGTACATGCCTTGATGCCCCCCCCCCTCCCCATTATCGCCTCTGTCTCTGCATCAGCATCCGCATCAGCACTCGACTTTTATTCTTCTTTTTTGTTTGTTGTTGTTGTTGTTGTTGTTGAAGACAAGGACGGAAGCAAAAGAAATGGGCCGCCGAATTCGCTACAACCGTCCGAAGATCGCCCCGGAGGAGACGCTTCTCGAGTTTTTGTGCACCCGCTTCCCGTACTTCACGCGTCACGAGTGGGAGCTTCACATCGTGGCAGGTCACCTGTCCGTGGTGAGCAGCACGGGAGAAAGCACAGTGGCGTCCGCCTCCTACGTGATGCGTCAAAAGGACGAGCTTCATTTCAACCCTCCGCGTGAACTTGAGCCTGACGTTGACGAGCACACCTTCGTTCTACATGAGGATGAATCTCTTCTTGTGTGCATAAAGAATGGGAATCTTCCCGTCGCAGAAGGGGGACGCTATTCTGACAACACGCTGGTAGGTGTCCTCCGTCGACGCACCGCATCCGGTGCTTCGGGTGAGGAGGCTGCTGCAAAAGGAAAGAGAAAGCGAGACGGTGACAAGGATGGAGAGGAAGAGGGATCGGGTGCGTCGTTGATGTACTATCCTGTCCACCGCCTGGATAAGGAAACATCAGGACTCGTCCTGCTGGCAAAGCAGGCTGCTGCAGCGCGGCACCTCTCAACGCAGTTTAAGGGACAATCTGAGAGTCTCTCAAGATCTCTGCTGCAGCGACAGAGTGTTTCTTCTTGCGCCCAGTTGAGCTCCGATTTCTTTGATGAAATTTTGGCGGTGGAAAAACTTGTCACCAAGTCTTACGTGGCCGTGTTGGCCGGCCCAGCACCCGTGGATGCGGTCTTCATTGTGTGCGAGCGCATAGGGCTCCTCTCAGAGAGTGTGGTGGGCTCTGCAGCCAATAGAAGCGATCACGAGAAGCTGAAGCGGCTCAAAATGGCTTGCTTTCCAGCGGATGCAGAGAATAATCCACGGGGATGCGGTCGGGCGGCCTGCTCACGTGTTCGTATCCTCAGCAGCGACACCACAATTGGTGTTTCTGTTGCCTCCGTGGATATTCTCACAGGGCGAACGCATCAAATACGACTGCACTGCGCACAAATCGGATTCCCTGTGCTTGGCGACAAGTTGTACGAGGCGATAACCCCTGGTGAGAAGGGCGGTTGCTGCGCTGTGACAGACGACACATACCTTGCCCGAGTGCGAGATAACAGAGGCATGGTAAGCGATGCGGCACCGCGGCTACGGGTGAAGCGACATCTGTTACATGCCACCCTGCTTTCCTTTTCCCACCCAGACACAGCCGAACGTATGAATTTCTTTGCTGACCCACGTGAATGGATTCTCCGTGACGTTGTGGAAGAGGACACTGAAGCATCAGATGCTGGTTGCGCCATTTTGGCGCTGCAGCAGCTATTGGACAAGGCCATGGGGGTGCTGCAAGGGATATACGCACACACATTTTCTGGACTGTCTCCCATGGGTGTGGTGGTGGGGGGTGGCGGTAATGTGTAATGGGGACGGAGAATGAATGCACCTTTCTCTACGCAAATAAGCAGGGAGTTTGGGTATGTGTCGCATCGTAAGGGACGGGGGCGGCATCTGTGGTTACGGTGGGAAACCACCCCCCTCCCCCCCCCCCTTTTTTTTTTTTTTTAAAGGGGTCAACACCCCTTCCAAGAGTTTATTTCTTTCTTGTTTTTTTTTTTTTTTTTACCTTTGAAGGGTGAAGTGTGAGTTTCGGCAAGTGAGAGTGGCTGCAGAGCGCTCGTCAAGGTAGAGGAAGGACGATCATGCAATGGCTGCTGGTAACGCGATGGAGCGTGCGAGGGACGAGGAGCGCCTCCTCTTTGTGGTTGAGTTGTTGATTTCAAACGCCCCATCCCTCGTAGCAGACCTCAACTCTGCCAAGTATGCCTTACTCAGCTTCACGGAGAAGTCCAGAAATGAGGTAAAGCAAAAAGGCAGCCTTCTCCGAGCTGTGGAAACTGCCTTCCGTAAGCTCGTAGAGTTGCGGGACTGTTTGTACAAGCGACAGCGAGTACTGCAGCAGCTTGAGACGGAGCTGGTGCAGCCGTCACGATCGGTGCTGCAACCACCGGTCGTGGATGAGGTGCGCCGTTCATATGATAATACCATCGTCACCGCCTCGATTCAGCACCAAAATTGCAATAATAATGAGAAGGAAAATAATGAAGTGTTAGCGGGAGAGTATTCTGAAATTTCCCCACCAGCTAAGGGAGGTGGTAGAGGAGGAGTTGCAGCAGCAACAACAGCAGCATCAGCAGCAGCTTCAACAAGGAAGAGGGAGGGCATGACAGGAAGCCAATATGATCACAATGGTTCGAATATTGGCTCTGCCGTTCCTGTCATAGCAGCGCTGGTTCCTGCGGACCAGGAGAGCGTGCGGGAGGCGGAGTCCCTGCTCGAGGAACGACGTGAGGAGTTGGCGCGTCTCGCCAAGGAGAGGAACCAATTAGAGCGCCAGCTGGAGGCAGACGGCGCTCGATACGGGGAGATCGTGAAGCATGTGCAAAACCTTAGGATGGAGCTCGAAAGGACGCGTGTGGCTCTCACGGCGGCAAATAATGAGCAGGAGTGGTGCAGGGTACTCCGCTCTGAGTTTGACGAACGGAGGCGGATATTCAACGACGCAGAATGTGGGAGGCGTGAAATATTTTCACAATGCCGCCGCGAGGAGCTGACGAGGATGCGAAGTGAACTAGACATGCTGCAGGTGAGTATTGCGAATTGTCAGAGAGAGAGAGAAAAGAAGAAGCAGGATGACGAGATGGAGCTTGCAGTGTACCAAATCGCCTACAAGGAACAGCAGGCAGCTGCAGAGGAGATCAAGGACTCCATTGCCCATCTTAACCTCCACCAGCGAAAGTTGGAGGTTCTGGCAAAGCAGCAGGAGGTCGAGGAGGCAAAGCGAAACGGCATTCGCCGGGTAATGATGAACACCCTGGGTATGTCGTCAGGTGCTGGAAACCCGTCACTTCAGGAGTTGAGTCCGGAGCACCTCGCCGAGGTTCGGAATGAGCACCGGATGGTGAGTTTTCTGGCGACGCGTGTGGGAATCATGGAGGAGCGAAGGAGGTCAATTATGGCTCTGTTGCTGTGCGAGAGTCCGGTGGAGGATGACACCGTTCGCATGAAGCTCCTCTTGGAGAAGGTACACGATATGCTTCTTGAGGAAATCATCATCGACGAGGAGACCCTTCAGTACGAGGGAGAGATCTGTAGCGCAGGCGTGTGATGTCTCTGGGAGTACATCAGACACCTCGTTCCTATTGGCGCCGTTCTCTCTCTTTTTTTTTTTTGTTCTGTCTCTGTCTCTGTCTCTCTCTCTTTGTGCATGTGCGTGTCTGTGTGTACGACATGTTGAGAAGGTATGCCCACTGTCGCGTCTGTCTTTATTCCTTCCTTCCTGTTTGTATGGTTCTCCGCCTTGTCTGTGGCTGCCACTATTTCCTTCCCCCCTTTCTGCATGCCTTGACATCCTATGACCACTGCCATGTGGGAGGTAGACACCTCCAGGCACAGAGAAGAAATGGTTTGGTGTGACTTACATGGGGGGCGGTGCGGTGCCTCCCTTTTATTCCGACCTCATCGCTTCTGCTGCTGCTGCTGCTGCCGGTTTTTTTGTTTGTTTGTTTTTCAAACGAATTCAGATTGCATCCATATTTGAGTAAAACGCAGAGAAGGTTTGGGAGTTAGTGACAACGACGAAAGAGAGGAAAACCAAAACAAAGAGGCGAGGGAGGGAGGGGTGGCGTGTTGGAACCTGCAGAATATAAAGCCATAATGGGGATACGAGGGCTGCAGTACTCCGTATTTGTGGCGACAGATTGCAACGGGAGTAAAGTTAACCTGCGCTTTCTTTTCGACTCGCATGGTCCTTCGGTGGCGCAGCTTCTTCACCGCTCTGTTGTTGCATTCAACAATTTCTTCCACATTTTCCACATTCGGGGCACGTTTGCCTTCAATGCGGCTGTGGTGTTCAATGATGTGAGCCAGAGATGGGACCGCCTTGAGCGCTCCACGCAGCTACTGCACAACAGTCAGGTGTACCTCTTCCAACCTGATATCTTGGACTTACCCGCAGAGATACAAGAGCCATTTGAGGCGCTCCCGTTGCTTGGTGACGGCTACGTCTCACCGGAGCGTGAGGCAATCGACTCACCACGAGCCCCTACACCCTTGTGCTACGACCCGCGACCTTCATTTACGTATGAAAGCCCGCGAATGATGCGGACTCCACCGGACTACAAGAGAAAAGCAGAAGCAGCAAACACACGCAAAACATGGATCAGCGATAGCGCCACTAGTCACTATTACAATGTTAGAGATGATGTTATGCATGATGGATCTCGGTCGGCATCACTTACGGCAGCACGACGGTGCAATGGTGAGAGTAGCCTAGCCAACAACGATGCCATATCTACCTGTAGGAAAATGAACTGCATGAGTCTGTCTTCTTCACCGCTTCCGGAGCAGCCGCACAATTCTCGCCACTTCCCTAGCGGGGACAGAAGTAGTATCATTCGCGATGAGCGGGAGAAGATTGAATACCAATGGCGTCTTTCACTGGATGAAATGCGACAAACCCTGAAGGAGGAGACGCGACAACTTGAGAGGAGCATCAGTCCAGTTGGGAGAGTGCTATGAGGCGTGGGGGGTGGTGGTGGTGGTGGTGGTGGCGCGTTGCAATCCCTCTACGGTATACGCTGCACAACTGGCAATCAAGTCAGACGGGGGAAGAATGCGCATACATGCCATGGAAAGGAGGGAGAGAAGAGCAAACAAAAAGGAAAACAACAAAATAAACAAAAGGAAATGGAAGTGATGTATGCGGTGGAAGGGAGGGAGAAACAAATGAGAGCTGTTGGGAAACACCAGAAGAAACAACAACAACAACAAAAACACACACACACAAAAAAAAAGAAATAATAATAAAACGAGGAGGGACGGTTGCGATATGACGTGCTAATGCGCCACGGCGTTTTAATTTTGGATTTCCCCGCATTTCCTTTTATTTCCCCCCCTCTCTCTCTCTGTCTCTATATATATATATATATATATATGTGTGTGTGTGTGTTTCTTTTCTTTCTGTGGTTTTGTTTCATCTCATCTTCTCCAGTAGCACTGCGTAGACCGGGGTCTGCATTAGTTTTCCTCCTCCTCCTCCTCCTCCTCCTCGTCGTCGTCGTCGTCGTCGTGGGTGTCGTACCTCCGTGAGTTTCTCCCTTTTTTTTTTGCCCTGCTTTTTTTTTTTGTTGTTGTTGTCGTGCCTCCAACCGGCCTCTGTGTGCGTGCGGCCTAATATCAATGATTGAATGAAATTAAAAAAGGGACTGAGGACGGAGAATGGGAGGATTAACACCGTCTAAATATGAAACGCATCTCGCTCGCCCTCGACACAATCATACACACACACAGACGCCTTCATTTATACATCTCTCTCTCTCTCTCTCTCTGTGTGCGTGTGCGTATGATTGTGTGTGCCTTCGCATTCCACTTTACCCCCACACCCCCAATTCCAGTTTATGATCCATTGCTTCTCATCATTGTGCTGTTTTTTTGTTCGTTTGTTTGCAATCTGATTCTCTGTCCCCGGTTTGCCCTGCGCGCCCTGAGGTGTCACTCACTTCATTTGCACTTTTTTTTTTTTTGTTTGTTTTCTCCTTCCATGCGACTACACCCTTTTGCTCTCATGTGCTGCAAGAACAACAACAATACCAACTATTACTACTGCTTGGTAGTTTGTGTACTCTCATTTCTCTTTTTTTTTTTGTGTGTGTGTGTGTGTTTCTGTTCTGGTTGCTGCTGGGCCCGTGTCTGTCTCTCTCTCGCTCTCACTATTTTTCATTTGGTCGCTCTCTGTCTGCATCTGTGTTTTTCCCTCACCGTCATTTGGTGAATTGGTCTTTCCACCATCACTTGCGAAAAAAAAAAAAAGAAAACGAGGGGGTGGAAAGAAACGGAGGTGGGAAGTGGTGCAACATGTCGGACTTGTCAAGGCTCCAAGCCTCCTGCCGCTCCATCTTGGCGCGTCACCAGGGCGGCTTCAATAATTTGGACCTGATCTGCGTAGTGTGTCAGCAGCGAGTGCGCGGGCAGGAGAATAGCATGCAGCACTACATCACTGCCCACGGCATTCATACCACACACTTCGACAATGTTGCGGATTTAGCTGGATTCCTGGCACACCTGCGTGAGTTACTGTTTCCAAATGGTGGGTGCGACGATAATGAACCGAAGGTTTTCTGCCCTGTATGTCGCGAGGAGTGCTGTAGCCTGGCTGCGTGGGAAGCGCACGTGAGGAGCGAGGGTCACAACCGGTGGGACATTGAGACAATTCCCACACTGTCACCGTTCTGTGTGGTTGGTGGAAGCTGCAACAATGACGATGAGGACGGGGAAGACAAGGCCCATAGCGGAGACGAGTGTGACGACGAAGACGAGGAGGAGTCCGATTTTGATGTGGAGCCGGTGGTATGTCTTTTGTGCGACACGGTGTCTGGAGACTGCCTGGGGCACATGATGGAGGCACACGCGTTCGACTTTCGCGCAGCCATACGTGCCCATGAGGGTGTACATGATGAGTACGACGTGATCCGAATCGTCAACGCCATTCGAAAGTCTGTCGCGCAGGGAGACTGCCCCTACCATTATGGCATGCAGTCCACTGAGACAGAGGAGTGCCGTCGGGACGTTGCAGCATCGTCGCTGATGGCGCACGTGCAGACCCATTTGCACCATATCATTCCTCGCATGGTGCCTGCCGGCGACAAGGAGCTTATCCCCGTGCTGTTCGGCGACGCGTTTATCTCGTGCGTGATCATAGGTGGTAATCTCACCCTACGCACCGGCGATGAAAACACGAAGGAAGACGAAGGAGGAGAGGATAGTGACTACCCGATGGTGCCGACCATTGCGGAGATGGTGAGGCGATGGGCACCAAATGCGCAGCAGCCCTCTGGCCATTTATTAGACACGCACACAGGTGAGGCGGCGGCTGTGTTGCACACGAGGTCTAAAGCAGATTGAGCTGAGATAAAACACGTCACCGTTTCTTTCTTTCATCTCCACCTGCGTCTTTTCAGCGATGCAGTTTGGTTCATTGCGTCAAGAAGGCAACGAAGAGAGCAGCCAACGTTGTTGAGATGAAGGAGACGATGCTTGTGTACGATGGATTGATGGATAATAATATGAGTGATAATCCGTGTCTATTTCCGAGGGATCACCTGAAAATTGTTTACTTTCTGACTCTCTCTTCCTGCTTCTGCTGCAGCGTGCGCTGGTGTGAGTTTTATCTCTTCCGTCGGCTTCTATTTTCATTTTCAAACAAACGAAACAACGATGGTGAAAACAAAATGTTTTCTCCTTTTAAACAAAACACACACACACACACACACGGCATTACCGTAGAAAGGGGGGGGGGCGAGGGAACAGTGAGGGGAACGAGAAGAGTGAAGTATGGACGATGCTCTTATTCTGAAATTCCTTCGACTTGTGCGTAATGGTAGGAGCCCCTCCAGGGGTTGTGAGGTCTTCAACTTGGGGGACCTGCAGATGCTCGACAATGGGCCATATATTTTGGACGAGGAAGCGCTGCGAAATCAGCGGCTCAAAAAAGGGGGCGTGGCGTCGCAGGTGGCGCTCGTGGTGTACGTCAAAGGCGCCGTGGCAGAGGTGTGGCGCTTTCAGGATTTCCGAATGCCGGATACGGCATCTTGTGTGCCTACAGCGTCCACCGCGTCCGGCGCCTCCCAGGGCATTCTAGTGACCGAGCAGCAGGAAGCATCGCTGAAAATGTTGGTACGTGTTATTTTTGCATATTTGCGCATTCATGATTTGTTTTTAGAGGTTGTGGGCGCTGACCCCAGCGACGTGGTGGTGCGATTGGTTCTCAACACGGACGAACTCCCGTGTCTAGAGGCGGACACCTGCGCTAAGAAGGTGTGGGCGGTGGAGGGGCTGGTGAGTGTCAAAGTTATATATAATCGGCTCTGGCGCACCTCGCTTAGTCAACAGACGGTGCCTTCAGTGGTGGGCAACCCCGTAGCATGTAGCACCTCCACTCCGGCAGCGACTACTACAATGTCGACAACGACAACGATGATAAAAACAACAACAACGACGGCATGGGCGGAATGCCCTGCCGAACAACGTGTGGGGAGTGCTGCAGCGCAGGGTTCGGAGTCCCTCGGCAGTGGACGCTCCATGCCAACTCCTTACTTTGCTCCCGTGCCTCTCCCAAGTTCTGCTGGGTCCGGGGTCATGAGCTTCTCGCAAAATTTCTCCAGGAGCCCTACATATGGACCATCGGAGATGTTTCTCCCGCATGCTGCGACAAACGTGTCGGATAGTTATTTGTATTTTAAAAGCCCCTTTTTGGGAGCTGCAGCTGCAGCAGTTGCAGCTCGTGGCACACGAACACCTGCTGTTAGGGGCTATACTTTTGCCTCTGTCCCAACTTTTGCAGCTATTGATATCAACTCTCCCTCTGATGATGAGACCGAAGTATTGAGCACAGTCGATCAGCTGCACGAGTTGATTGAGATATGTGATGAGGTAGCCCTCCAAGAGGCATCTATTGATCTCAATGATGTGCTCGATATTCTTAAAAAAAAGCCGCTTGATCCGTAAGAACGAAAGAAAGAGCGAGAGAGAGAGAGAGAGTATATGTGTGTGTGTGTGGTGATCAGATGGTTCACAAGATGTATACAAACACTTTACTTACAGTCACAGACAACAACCACACCCTCTCATCACCACCTGGCTGCAGAAGTAAAGGAGCCCGGTATACATAAGGCCCAAGTTAGCACCTTGAAGTAGAAATGCGCACTGCCTAATGGCGGAAGAGAAATCAACTAAACCCTCCACCTCCACCCCTCTCACACAATTCCCCTCCCCCACCACCAACAACAACAACAACAACAAAAAAAAAACACGAAAGAAAAGAAAAAAAAAAAAACAGGCAAAATGGCGCGAGCTTGTGGACGGGCGAGGGAAATTTCATGCGTTCTGCGTCATCGTTTTTCCATTTCCTATTCAGTTTTTTTTTTTTTTTTTTTGGGGGGGGGGTCTTGTTCCTTGTTGTTGTTTTCTTCCTTCATGAGTTCGTTTTTTTTTTTTTTTTTCTTTGCCTTGTACCTTTGCTTGCTCGTCTTGCATCCGCATCCGCAACGGAGACGGCAGTCGCACTACTGCCGTTATCATCGCCATCCATTTCTTCTTCTTTTCTGCCCCTCAGTCAGCGCATCTCTCTCTCTCTCTTGTCAACGCCGCCACATCAACAGTGGATGAGGGGAGGAGGGGTGGATGATCGCCTCAATCTGGCCTCCCTTCAGAATGCGGTTAGCGTCTTCGCGCAGGGCCGTCGAGTCTTGTGATGGCAGCGGCGTTCCCATCACACCGCGACGCAGCCTCTCGTCGTCGCGTGTGTTTCCCGCCATCTACGTGGCTGAGTGTGCCATCACGGGAGACCGCTACCCACGCCCTCTGGAGGCGCAGCTGCAGCGGCTTTCTCGTCGAATGCGCTTTACCTCTCGTCTATGGATCACGGAGAAGGAGCGAAGAAATGGGGCTCTGATGCTGCGCTCGACATGTAAGGTCCCCTTCTGCTACCCTGCGTACGTTATGGGGCGGGAGGTCCCCTCCGTCATTATAAATGCGGCATTTGTGGAGGACACAGATTTATTCTTTTTCTTTATGCTGCGCCCACTTCCGGTGCGCAATGTTTCTTATGGTGTACATTGGGTGTACACGAGTGGTCAATGGCGTGCATTCGCCGACACGAACCCTCTCTTCTTGTGGTTGGAAGGTCTCTTTTCTTGTGTGAACCGCCTCTTATTGGGCTCGGGAGAAGCATCACCATCCTTGTCGTCGTCTTCGTCGTCGTCGTCGTTGTCGTTGTCGTGGTGGTGCTCGAACCACACGCTGCCAGCGCTCAGAAAAACGTCCGGAAAGAAGATCCCTAGGCAAGAACTGATTGCTCCACCCGCAACAGCCAGCGGGCGTCATGCCGAGTTCTTCTGGGTTGATCGTAGTGCCACTCTCTCACATTCTCTTTCCCTCTTCAAAGACTCCGTCTGGTTCCCACTAGACCCCACCAACGTGGATCCTGCCTGCATGTACAACATGGATCAGATAGTGTCCCTGTAGTGAGTGGAATGGAGGGGAGATAAAAGGGCGGTCCAGTTTCTGATAATTCTTCATAACCCCAAACTCGGGAACCAAAAGTTTGTCCCTTCTTTTCTTTTTTTTTTGTTTGAAAAAAAAAAAGGGAGGGGGCGGGGGGGGGGGGGGGGG
>JASANX010001058.1:100226-145486 GCA_030849745.1 Trypanosoma scelopori
ACTGTTGTTGTTGTTGTTGTTTTTGTTCGAGCGCACACACACACACAAAAAAAAAAAAGAGTTTTACGCTCGGCGCAAGCACGCCATTTTATATCGCTGCGTTTTTGGCTGTGCATAGCAGTTTTGCCGTTGCTCTTTCTGCATCGCACCACCTCTCTCTGTCTCTTTGTCTTTCTCTCTCTCTGTGTGTGTGTTAGTGTGGAATCAGAGAAAGAGACATAGGGGGAAAGGCGTAGGGGGAGTTGTTTCACCGTCTGTTTGTTTGCCCGCCTGTGCTCTCTAGCTGGTAAGAGAGGTGCTGCGCCATCGGGACGCGGCCGAAAGCGAGAGACTGAGACGAAGGAGGAGGACGAGCAGCTCGCGTCTCTTTTTCCACCGTCATCTGCGGTATGCAGAGCGCCTTCACGATAAGGGTTGGGGAAAAGCAGCTCAATGGTGCACGTGATGTCTCAGTGCTTCACCACGGGGATATTCATTTCTCCACATCGCACCACAATGTGAAATGGGCATTCCTCACACGATTCCCGCTTTTATCGAAGCAGCGCGACGGTTTGCTGCACCCTGTGGATGCGTCCTCCCCCGACAAGGTGGACTACAGTAGCATGGGTGTGGGTACCGAGACTGGAGACGAGTGCTTCACAACATGGAAGAATGGTAACCGTGTGGATGGGGGCAGCGTCATGCAGGAATATTTGTGCGTCTTTTACTGCGATGTGCCAAAAAACAGACTCAGTCACTATGCTGCACACCAGCCTTCAACTATCTGCTCCGCGTACAACACCGTGGATCCGGCCGTTGTCACGCATTTTGTGCTGAGGAACATCAGTCCAACGTATGTGGTACCTGGACTGCGCGGTGTGTTTGTTCACGGGAGCCGGCAGTCCTCACGAGGGGTCTCGCCGCAAGTGCTACAAATTGGTGGTTATACCTTTCATCAGGCAGCAAATTTGTGGTGGATGGCATCGCAGCTGACGATTCGCCCGGTCTATCTTCCCATCATGGAAAGTGGTCAATTGACGAGTTTTCCCGTCAATGCTGCTGCTGCTGCAGCCATGGTGTTACCCACGTGGCATTACAGCAACAGTAACTTGAAAAGCAACACCGGTGGTGGTGGTGGTGTTGGTGTTGCAGTCAATGGCGGTGTGACGGCAAAGTATGCGCTGATCGAGGGGACTGTTCTCTCGCAGTTTCAAGCGTGCGATGGGAAACTAATGGTTGTAGTAGTCTGCGGAAGCGAGGTGTGTCTCGCCATGACCACCATTGTGGAGCACTTGGATGTGCTCCTTTGGGTGTGGTGGCCGCAGCGCCTGCATCTGCCAGAGCTCTCTGTAAGGGGGGCGTCTGTCTCCGTCACGGTGTCGGAGAACCCGCACGCCTCTCTTCAGGCTCTGTTTGTCTTCGATGCATCTCATGATGTGCTGCATGTTCTGCGAACGCCAGACCTACAAACTGGGAAAGGGGCGCTGGAGTTCATGTTCACCTTGTCGACGAACTGTCCACCTGTAGTGCTTCCATGCCTTTGCCAATCGATGATGCAACCAATAATGATTTGTCATCAACCAGCTGTGAATGACGTGACACTCTATTATGTCCCATCCCTCTTGCAGGACTCTTTGCCCTCAAATTACGTGGCAACCATGTCACTCGCAAGCATGCTTCCAGATGATGTTATCATAAATGGCATACTCTATCAGGCAGCCTCAACAGTTGTCTTTCATGCCTCTTCACGTTCAGGTGGTGGCGAAGAAGAATCTGGGGATACCGCACTGAATGTGAAACGCGAAGCCTACACCTTTAGCTTTCCCTCATTGCTGGAGGAGCAGCACCCCTTGGTGCATTTTATTCTAGGAGCACTTGAACCGGTACTGAAGAGGGATTGCGTGGCATCTCTGCAGTCTGAACTGCTGCGACGAGCATGGGAAAGTAAACGTCTAGGGCGTGTCTGGGATTTTGGGGCTGGATGCATGGAGCTAATCGCCGACATTGTGCATATGAGCATAACGGGGATGAGAAACAGCTGCGGTAATGCTGCTGCTGCTGCTGCTGCTGGTGGTGGCACTCCCAGTGGTGCTAGTTGTGGTTATGCTCATGGTGTTGGTTTGGACGACGGTTCTCACTCCTGTAACCGGGTGGCAGTGGATCAGAAGTTGCGGCTCTCTGATGTTGTGGTGGATCCTCTTCTTCTGACTGCCGACCTGCTACGGCACCTTTCTCTGCAGGTATTGCCTGCCCCTGAGGATCGAGGTCATGCTCGTGGTCGTGGTGAGTCACCGTACAGGATGAAGGTGAGCCAGCTCTGGACCCAGCACCAATGTGGACTTTGTGTTTTTACCCTACACCTCCTCTGTGAGAGTTTTAGACTGCAGGAACGGCTTTGGACTCTGCTCGAGCCATTAGCACAGCTGAACCTTCATCTGAGTCAAACGATGGGCTGGATGCAGTACGTTCGCTACTACTCAACGTGTCTTTGTGTGCCTGAGGCATCCGACCTCCCGCATTCTTCGCCCGCCACCTCGCCGGTGTTTTCATCACAGGCCTTTCAGCGCTCGTTGCCGGAGCACATACTTTTCGAGTGGTTTCTCTTTTATGGTGAGCCCTCCAGAGAGGCGATCCTAAACGGCACTCCACCACTCTTGTACGCCGTCTTGCAGCGTGTGCTTGAAGGGAATATGCGTGCCTCTGGCGGGTGGCCTGCTATCCGTGGTGTCAGCCGCACTAATCCTCTTTCTGTGGCCAACCGTCTCTTTTTCATGCTGGTAGATTGCTTTGATGCGCCAAAGACGATCCCAAATCTCGCTTCTAGATGGTGGTATCTCTTGTGTCGAGGCCTTTTAAAGTATGACATTGATCCCAAGTTTGTCTCGTCAGAGCTCTGTGTCGGAGTGGCGCAGCCGATTGAGCGGGCGCTGGCCATTGCCAAGGATCATTCCGAAGATACCTGGGATGATGACTTTAATGCCATCATTGGCCGTCTGGATCGCTTGCAACACCCTCTTACACTCGCGCGTTATTCAAATCCAGCAGGTGATGTCTTGCGGGCGGCGCAAGAGCGGGCTATCGGAAGGCAATACCGCGCCACCTTGAACGATGATGACGGCGTCATTATGCGACCCGACTTTCCCAAACATTGGGGTGACTCTCGCCTGGACATTGTGCAGACTATGCTAAACACTGCAGCACCTATTGCTCTACCAAACCAGGTAGATGGCGCGGATGCAATTTACACTTCACTTAGAACCCTTTCCAGGCGTGCCACAGCTCTTCCATTGGGACGCGGTATATTTACTCTTTGCTCTCAAAATTTTAGAGTACGTGACAGTGTGCCGATCCCACACCTCAATCTCGAGGGACGAACAAGCGATGGGATTACAATCGCAAATAATTCAGATGAGGCATCGGCGAGTAATATTATATGGCCCATGTTTCACAATGGGTGCGCGGCGGGGCTACGCTTTCTTCCGCTACCCCAGTTTCAGGGTCATGAATCGGTGAAGGAGGAGCAATCCATCACACGACACTGGGTATTGTACCAAACACGCAATATTGCTTGCCCAGCGTCAAGGTCTGGGTTGCTACTAGCTGCGGGGTTGCTGGGGCATTTGAAGGTTCTTCAGCGAACAGATATTTACTCTCTCCTTGTGTCCCCACAATCCCAGTTTTCCGGGCGTGAGGTTGTCACCATTGCCGTGATGCTAGGACTTAGTTGTAGTCTTCGCGGGACATGCAACGCTATTGTCTTCAACTGTTTGTCCATGCATGTGCAATCTCTCACTCCTGCCACGGAAGACATTGAAGTTTCACTTGATGTCCAAACGGCTGCGCTAGTGTCCATTGGAATTCTACATCAGCAGTCACCCGACGCCTTCCTGGTGGAGATGCTTCTCATTCAAATGTCACGTCTTCCCTCTGATGAACATTTCCGCGATCGAGAAGGGTACGCATTGGGAGCGGGTTTCGGACTTGGTCTGCTCCTGCTTGGTATTGGGAGCTCACATGGCGTTCCAAATGTTGAGAACCGCCTGTTGAAGTTTATGGAGGGGGCTCGTCGTGAGGCGGTTCCGTCAGCGTGTGAGGGATTGGAAATTTTTAATGAATTTAATCCCGAAAGCGGTCACTTTCTGACTCGAGGACTTTTGGCACGAAATGCAAAAGATTCCTTTCGAAATCATTGCACGCGCGTATACGAGGGAGATTGCTTCAATGTTGCAGTGTCTGGTCCTGCAGCTGTTGTGACCCTTGGATTTATGTACATGCAGACGGATGATTCATCTATGGCGATGAAGGTTGCACCAGTTAATCGTCTAGTGGGACTCCAAGGCATATACCCTGAACTCTGTCTGCTGCGATCTATGATGTCTTCTCTCATCATGTGGTCACGAATTGAACCTTCAGGAGAATGGCTCCGACGGAGTATACCCTCATCTCTGCTGCGCCTTGCCAAATCTCCTGGGCAGAGTGGCCTTGCACCTGCTCAAATTTGCTTCCTCATGATGAATCTTGGGCACTGTCTTGCTGGCGCTGTTCTAGCTCTCGGGTTGCGTTTTGCAGGCTCAATGGACGCCGACGCAAAGGCTGTGGTGCTCGCCGAGTTAAATGGCTTCATGCGAGGCTGCATTGGCACCACCGGTGCTATTATCACAACTATTCACCGCTCCACTGGTGCCTTCCACACATGCATCTCAGCTTGTACCGTGGCATTGGCTCTCATCATGGCTGGAACTGGTGATGGTCAATGCCTCGCAGTCATGCGGAGGTTATACAAGCGTAGCAATGTGAAATATGGGGATCATCTCTCGGTCTCCATGGCTGTTGGATTGCTGTTTATTGGTGGTGGTCAACTCACACTTTCGAGCTCACTTAGCTCTGTCGCCGCACTCATCATGGCGTTCTACCCGATATGGCCAGAATCAGCCTCCGACAATAGGATGCATTTGCAGGCACTTCGCCACCTCTACTGCTTGGCAGTGGTGCCGCGCGCGATCGAAACCGTCGATGTGCTTACAAACCGATCGGTTTCAGTGCCCGTTCGTGTCATCGTGCATCGTGGACGGCTTGGTCAGAGCGATCCCTCAAGTGTCGTAAAAGGGTTGTGGACGCCATTACCCAAAGGAAAGGAGGATCAGGCCGTCCGCATGGTGACACCTTGCCTCCTGCCCGATTCAAGCACCATTTCACAGATTGAAATACGGAGCGCGCAGCATTATAATCTTACCATCAACAATGATGGCCCCAACGTCATTGGTGATGGGGGTCTTGTTGTGCGTGTGCTGGAAAAGAACACGGCCAATATCAGAGCTGGGGAATCTGCGCGGAGCCCTGGAGAGGAGCTTGTGGTGGACTGGATACAGCGGCTTTTCCACGAGCGACCGCAGCGGCACCCACGCCCTATTGAGGCTACTGTCATTCTTGACAACGTGAATTTGCTCTTCGCATCACAAGAGTCTTTCCTGACGGACTTTGGTTCGTCGGAAAAGGAGTTCTCACTCGATTTCGTCATGAATGTGCGTCGCACGCTGGAAAAGCGCTATGGTGGGCTCCTAAAACGCTCCGGTGTGCTGTCATCGCTTCACCCTCTTTCTAATGTTATCATGATGAAGAGGTCGGTGTACAGTACCGCTGTTTCACTGGTTCAAACTCTCGCAAATGTCAGCGGCTACCCGTGCGAACTCATGTCTGTCGCCGATTCTCTGCGTGCATACATTAGCGCAACCGAAACGAGAGATGCGCCTGCAGATGTTAACATCAGTGTTCTACCGGTGGTGCGGTGGCTCTCGCAGGCGTTGCACTTCCATGGCTTGGGCGGAAGCACGGTATCACTGGGGCAGGCGGTGACGGACTACGCCCCAATCCTTCAGAGGCGCGAGCAGCGTTTTCTCGCCCTCTACCGCATGAATCAGCGACTGTTTCTGCGTCCACAGGTGGTTGAGGATTTAGTTGACTGCTGCGTGGAGTATGTTAATTAATGATGCACGCATATAGATGGATGGGTGAAAACAAGTGGGAGTAAAGGTTGAAAATACATAGAATATATTACTGTTTCGCTTCTCACGGAATTTGCTGAGAAATCTCGTGCAAGTTTCACCGCTGAATCGCTTAAAGAGCGAGACACACACACACACGCGCGCGCACCGGAACCAAACGAACAACAACAACATAAAAAAAAAAGGAAACGAAAGAACAGGGAGGACGGAAAAGTGACGAAAACATTGTCCAGGCAACAGCCTTGTTGGAGAGGAGCCTCTGGCGTACGGATGTTGTTTCACCTCCTTGTTGTCTTTGTTGCACTGCCCTGTCACGTGGATGTTTCTGCATGTCTACATTCATCGTCTTTCTCCTTCTCTCCTTTCTGTGTGTGTGTGTGTAGATCTACTGTAATTGAACAGGAAAGAGACAGACTCCACTCCCACCCCTCCCTTTTTCTTTTCTTTTTTTTTTTTGTTGTTGTTGTTGTTTACTGCAATTCCAGGGAAATGGATGATGATGACAAACTTGTCATGTTTGACGCCAATGGCGCCATCCGCATGTACGACCCCGAAAAGTTTGATCAGCTGCTAAAAACCATCGATGTGACAAAGGGTTTCACAACCCGAATGGATGATTTCAAGAATATAGTGAACCAGACGATGGACATTGTCGGGCGACTGGGGAAGGCAATCGAGGATGAGAAGCTCAAGGCGATAGGATCGCGCAACATTGTAGAAAGTGAGGCGGAGGAGCGCTTCCGCACGGTGCAGGAAGCACAGGTGCGACTTCGCGAAAAGCAGGTTGAGCTGGACCGCTACGTCGCTGAATACGAGTCCCTCAAAAGGGTGGAGCAGGAGCAGGAGCTCGTCATGCAGCGCCTCAGTCAATCCAAACAGGACTGATGCATTCGGCACAAGGGGAGAGGTGTCATCTTTTTCAATACAACACCTACTGAAGCACAAACGTACGACAAAAGGGGGCGCTGAGGAGGAGGGTGCACACACACACACACACACATATGTACAAAAAAAAAATGAGGAATCTGCTGGAGGGACATGAGCGTGCGGTTGTTTCCATGAGCGGAAGCAGGGACGTTGTATATTAGCGTTGTTCGAAGCTGTGAAGCCGCAGATCGACCCGGAAGGACATAAAAAAAAAGGAGTGTGGAGGCAGCAAGCGCAGCGCCGAATGGATTCTGATGAATTGGCTCTTGCCGTGTGAATATATTTAGAAGAAAAAAAAAAGTGAGGTGTTGTGGTGGGGAACGTCGACGGATGGTGCGTCTTGTCCGCTCGATGCAACTCTCGTCAGGCATATATATATATATATATATATACGTGTGTGTGTGTTTCATGATATCTGCACTCATGTATGCATATCTACGCCTTCATGTGATGCGGGCTTTATTCTCATTATTATTATTATTATCATTATTATATATATATATTTTTTTTTAGAAATTCAGTGGCGCTCTGGTGTTAGTTGTGGTGGTGGAGTTCTGCGATGGGGGAGGCCGTAAATTTGCCCAAAGCGGAGCCCCACCGGATGTCGGCGTGGATGGATTGTGTGTCCATTATGAGGCTCCTCTGGTGGGGTGCAGTCGTGCGTCTTGCTCTCATTGTGTACGCACACTTTCATGACAGTTGGTTTCGCATCAAGTACACGGATATTGATTACATGATTATCGTGGATGGGGCGCGGGAAATGTGGCAGGGAGGTTCGCCGTTTGACCGCTTGACCTTTCGCTACACGCCTCTTCTCGCCGTTCTTATGCTGCCCAGCGTGCTGGTGGCGCAGCCGACGGGGAAATTAGTCTTCGCGCTTTCGGACTTGGGCGCAGCGTATTACTGCTACGAAACTCTGATCACGTTTGCAACGGAGCGAAGCGCAAAGTGGATGGTGTCCCTCTTTATTCTCTTCAACCCCATAGTGCTGAATGTTTCAACTCGTGGGAATAGTGACATGGTCATCACATTCTTGAGCCTCCTCATGTTGGCAAAGTTTACGCAGTCGAAATACTATCAGGCTGCTGCCTTTCTGGGGTTTGCCGTCCACTTCAAGATATATCCAGTCATATACGCCCTCCCATTGGTTTTGGGCGTGTGGGAGCGATCATCCAATCTTGGCGACACTTCCCGGCGAATAACACATGTGGTTCTGCTGTTGGTGGCATGCGGTTCCATCGCTATTGTTTCCTTCGCGCTGCCCACCATTCTGTGCTGCATGTTCTTTGAGCAACGCTACTTGGACGAGGCATTTATTTACCACATCCACCGCGAGGATCACCGCCACAACTTTTCCCCGTACTGGTTGCTCATGTACCTCAACCTGGCCCGCCGACACCTCATGGTGGGTGATGACTACACTCCCGGCCTTTTGGCATTTGTACCCCAGGCTGTTATGTCGCTTTGTGTGTCGTACAAACTTCGTCGAAACATCGCCCATGCATGCTGCATTCAGACAGTACTCTTTATTGCCTTCAATAAGGTGTGTACAGTGCAGTATTTTGTGTGGTTTCTCCCATTCCTGGCGTTTCTATTTTGTGAGCCAAAGGGGGAAATATCAGGCCAGAGCGTCCGACCAGGACTGCTCCAAACGATTGGCATGATGACTCTGTGGGCGGCAACAATCCCCCTGTGGGTGGCGGTTGCCTTCCCGCTGGAATTTCGCGGCAGAAGTGACTTTGGAAGGCTGTGGGTTGTGTCATGTGTCTTCTTTTTGGTGACGGTTGGCTTTGCAGCGTGGCTCGCAGGCGTTGCCAAGCGGGTTCAGGACGCGGCGTGGCCAATGAAGAGTGTCAAGCTTGACTAATCACACGCACCTGTTCCCTGTGCCCAACCATTAAAGGATCAACAACAACAACAACAGTAGCAGGGGGAAAAAGGAAGAAGAGGGGAGGGGAGGATAACCAACGAGAGGTGTGAGCACCGCACAGAGAAGCGAACGGGCTTTTGGTGGTGGCGGTGGCGGCATCAGGCATAGCACCCCCTCCATATCTCCTTGTCCGATGGCAACAGGGAACGATGCGATGCTTCTTGAGGGGCGATGGAGGATGAAGAGACATGTCTCTTGAAGGTGTGTAATTTTGTGTTGAGGTGCGGGGTGGACGTTTATGGGGGAATATATTCCTCTGCTCACTCTTCTTGTGTAGCTGTTACCGCATCTGTGTTGGTGCCTCTCCATATATATTTAGTTACATCTTTCTGTCTTTCTCTTGTCTTCAAGTCATTCCCGCGCACGGACAAGGCGTGTGTGTGTGTGTGTGTTGTTTAATTGTAAAGGGGGGCAATTGGTTTCGCTGCCCTTGTTGTTGTAATGCTGCCGTTGCAGGTGGTGGTGGCATCCATGACGTCGATCCCGCCTTCCGAATCCGACTACAGCCGCAGCATATTGGACTACCAAAACACAACGAATGCTGTCTGTTGTAACGGATCAGGTGGACTTTCCGTAGGTCATCGCATTCTCGGCATCAGTGTGTCATTCATGTGTTTCTGTGTGTTGTTTCTGCTCACCTGGTCGCTGCTCTCGAGTTACTACCAGCGCTTCACGACTGTGTCGTATGCCCTTCAGTCGGATATGTGCTCCAGGGCTGTATCGGTTGTGCACTCGATCATCATTGTTCCATCGCTGATTAGTGGCATTGCCGCGATGAAGTGGGGAGAACACTACGAACCCCTCGGTGACGTCGCGTTCCTGCAGGGAATGTTGTGCATTAGCCTTGGCTACTTTTTGTACGACACGATACTGCTATTGATCTACCAATCACCTCAGTGGCTTGGATTCGTCGTGCATCATGTTGTGGCGAGTATTCCGTACATTACTTATATGTTTGTCGATTCCTGTTCATTTGGTCTGTTTATACTCGCTTCCTTCATGTTGGTGGAGGCTACAAATTTGCCGCTACACGTGCGCGCCACACTGGAGGAGAACGATATGGGGCACACAATGCTCTACGCCGCCGCACTGTACACTACCTTCGTCGGGTGGATTGTGTTTCGCCTAATTAATCCGACATTTCTTCTCGTTGTCATTCATGCGTATGTTATTCCAAGCCTTCCAGTGGGAGCTCTAAAATGCATCCTTCCCGGTGTGATCTGTGCTTACCTCATCAACATATTTTGTTATGCTGTTTTTGTGCTAATTCTTTGCAAAGAGGTGCTTCTTCGTTGGAGATGCTCCCCGAAGCTCGGTGAAGTGGCATCTGCTGATTCGACTCGGCCAGTGGAGCTAGACGTGATGAATATGTCAATTGATGAACAGAACATCGTTGGCGAGTGTCCAACACGCCTCCTCATGTACGAGACGCAGGAGAATATACGAGGACGATTGGAGCGAAGTGGGTTGATGCGGCGCGCCGTGCTGAGTGCTTCGATAGTCTCCCACCACTGAGAGATGCGTACAACACGAGAGGGTTTTTCCCCCCCCCCCCACACACACACACACACACACACGCAGAGAGAGAGACAGAGACACGTCCTGCACTTTAGTACCCCCCACCTGTTTCGTTTCTACCTGCTGTCACTCCTCCTGTTGTCTCGCCTTGGCGGTGTGTGCGTGTGTGCACGCAAACTGTAGAGCCTCCAGTGTAGGGGATAAAAGGTTTGGAAAATTTCCATTGGATTTCCCTCCCACCCCCCACCCCGCTCCTTTTGGGACACAACAAATGAGTTCATACTACGCGGGGTTGTCACCACGGGAAGTTTACGAGCGGAAGTGTGGTGAGCTGCGGTGCCGGAAAAACTCAGAGATCTGCCGCATCCTCTCCGATGTCCCTGACGAGTTCTGCAGTCTGAAGTTCATCGACCTTTCCAATAACTTCCTCGGTCCCAGAGGCATCCTGCCGCTTCTGGAAATCATACGCTGCAGCAAGAATATCCGCTTGCTTAACCTCCGCGAGCAGCAACTGGACAATGATGCGATTGTTGCGCTTTGTCTGGCTCTGCGGAAACACCCCTCAGTTATAGAGATTGATCTCTCCGACAATCCACTTACAATCTCCGCAGGGACATCTCTTCTGCAGCTGCTCAAAACCAACCCAGTGATCGAAAGCATGATACTCGACAGAAGCAACATCAGACCCTCACTCCTCCTGATGATCCAGGCCCAGTTGGAGATGAATAGGGCACTGAAAGATATATCTAGTGGCCTCAACACAGAAGAAGTGACATCGGGAGGCGGCATGGGTCTGGGTAGACATAAAAATGCACCCCATGTGTGCTCTGGAAGCGTTCAGTCAACTGAAAGCATTCGGAATGGAGTCGGTGAAATTTCAAATGAAAATGTGTCCAATATGATGGCTGCATCCAACAGGAAACAAATAAAAATGTATGACGTGGAAGCCGCTCTATTGTCCATCTCACATACTCTGCATGAGGTTCTCTTTGACGAAAACCCTGTGCCAGCGATAGCGCAGCTGTGTGAACAGGAGCAGGCATTGTTTTACGACACACAATTCGCTGCAGATGATGAGAGCGTGCATCACCATGCAACGTTGCAGTATGGGATCTCTGGTTGGCGTCGTGTGAGTGATATTTACCCATCTGCGACGCTGTTTCCTGACGGGGCACGGGGGGATCCGGTGGTGTTGCCGCAGAGTTGCTTGCCGTCCTTCTCGTGGGTTTTTACCTGCGCGGGGGCTGTCTTGACTGATCTGGAATCTCTGCAAAGCTCTGTGCTCTCCTCGTCTTTTGGGGGGCAAGAACACGGCGTGTATGGTCTGCGCGTGCATATCGATGGTGATTGGCGATATGTCGTTGTGGATGACTTTCTCCCTGTGAACAGCGGGGACGAGCTTGTCTTTGCCCATCCGGTGAATGGGAAGTATTTTTGGCCCTGTATTCTTGAAAAGGCAGTGGCAAAGCTGCATGGTGGTTACTCCGCACTTGATCTACACGCTGCTCAATCTTCATTCACGGGATGGTCGCGGAAGAAGAAAAAACACGTCGATACAATTCTCATTCCCCCCTGTGAGCGCAACCAGATATCACCTACCTCCGTCCATGCGTGCCACAATTTGAGAGAGACAAGTTGTGTTAAAATACTTTGTGATCTTAGTGGTGGGGTGGGTGTCGTGCGCTTTTTGCACCATGAAGATTTTCACGCGGATGAATGGTGGGTCACAATGCTGGACTTCTACAACGCCGGTGCAATGATTGTGGCGTTGAGCGCGGCGGAGAACAAGACGCTTTCTGGCATAGAACCATGTCACGCGTATCGAGTCGTTCAGGTGCAGCAGATAAACGGGGTGCGACTTGTCGAGCTTTGTAGCCTTTGGGCAACTGTGCGATGGAAAGGGGATTGGTCTGATGAATCGGTACAGTGGAGTCACCATGCAGGCCTGGAGCTTGTGCTTCGTGGGAAGCACCGGTCCAACAACTCCGTCTCCTTCTGGATGTCGTACGTAGACTTCATTGTGGCGTTTTCTTATGTGCACATCTGCCATGTCTTCAAGGGGTTTAACTCTCGTGTTGTGGAGGGTGAATGGGACCGAAAAAGCGCGGGCGGACCATGTTTTGGTCACGAGTGGCATCTCAATCCGCACTACCGGCTCAATGTTAAGCACGATTCGCCGCTTTTCATCAACCTTGCGGTGCCTGACACGCGATTCACCCCGGTAGGAGTTGAATCCCTTGGGTTTCATATTCTCCAGAAGAAACATTATCCTCTCCGCTATCAACCGAATACAGAATCTGTCGTTGCAGCCACAAAGTATGTGAACACGGACTCCATCTCCTTTGAAGGAATAGTGCAGGGTGGTGGGGAGGACTATTGGGTGGTGCCAAGCTCGCACCTGGCCGGCGTCACGGGTAGCTTTATCCTGCGCATATTTAGTCACTCAGGCTTCGTCATTACCAAGGAGGAGCTTTCATATCACTGGAATACACTCACGCACACCGAGACGGTAGAGTGCAGTGGGGAATATCACGCTGGAGATGATAATGCACAGGTCAACCTCCACTTTGAGCAGCTCAACAACTGTGGAAGCTCCGAGTCGAAGACGCGGGCAGTCGTCGCAGAGGTGCGCACGCCGGATAGCGATGACCTCGCTCTCGGGATGTTCCTCGTGCGTTCGCCCATGGTGAACAATAGACCTTTTAGGTCGCTTGGCATGCTGTCTAATGAATCTGTGGTGGCAGTGACCCCATTTACCATCGGCAAGAGGGTTTACCTTGAGGCAGAGGTGTGCTCTGGCGAGGCGTACAACCTTGTGGTGTGTGTGAACCCTGTCGGCTCACGGGCAAAGCTTGAGATTATTATATGGACTACTCACCAGTCACCGAAGCTGACGCCATTGCCTGTTTGGGAAAAGAAGATCGCTTCAGTCTCATGGCCGCAAGGAAGTGGGTCCTACTATGAGGTGACGAAGAATCCGCAGATTGAAATTTACCGGCTGAGGCTGCACGAAACCTTCGTTGTACGGATGCAAGTGACGGAGTGCAACTACAGTGATCCTGCCATTGTCCTTTTTCTCCTGTCAAACAAGGATCGTCAGGGTGAGGGCATCAAGGGACAAATACCAGCCGATAGAGTGGTGGCACGCTCCAAGTATGTGCGTCACTTTGTCGTTCAATGCGAATTTCAGGTGACGGAGTGCATGGACTCGATGCTTATTGTGCCCTGCCTCCAACCCCCCGGCTCGTTTGCGGATTGTACCATCACTGTTGCGACAGAGACTGGCGACTTTGCCATCCGCGTCCTGTCAACAGGCTGATAATGTCAAGTAGCGGCGAAAAAGAAAAGAGAAGGGAAGGGAAGGGAAGGGGTGGTGAAAGTGTGGTAGTGCTGATGCATGCCAAACAACCGACGAAAACACAGTTGACGAGTGGAGACTCGAAAAGAAACAAACAAACAAAAATCTTTTCCCTCCCCCTCCCTTTTTTTTTTGATTTTGATTAGCATCTTTAAGTGCTCTTCTATATATATATATATCTTCTCCCTGTTGATGCTGGGTACTTGCCTCTCCTGACGCCAGGCCCACTCACACTTACACTCCATCCCCTTCTTTTAGTTCGCTCGCTCTTTCTCCCAGTGTGTAATACGTACACACATGCACGTGCGCTGTCTGTGGATGTATAGAATGATGAAAGAATGCGATATATATATATATATATATATATATATATATATATATATATATATATATATTTATCCCTATTGTTTATGTTATCTGTTGCGTCAGAGAATCACTTGTTATATTTAATATATATAATGTTTATATATATATATATATTTGATTTAAATTGTCTTTTAGTTTTTTTTTTTATTCTCTTTACAAACTGCCGTTTCCCTTTGAACTCGCAATTAAATGCACAGAGATAGAGTGAGGGGGTGGTGGAGTGAGGTGGTGGTAATTGCATGGTTTTCGAACCGCATACGGTCGAATTAGGGGTTAGAGAGATAGTCGTCACTGAGAATAGTGATCCCCCTGTTGTTTGCAACAGCAATCGCGAAGCCCTGTCAAGTGTGGGTGTATTCCCTTTTCATAGAATGATGCGTCGCGCTCTTTCTGTGACTGCAGTTCTTGCCTTTGTGTTCATCGCTGTGTGCGCTAGTGCAAATCCATGGACCGATGTGTTCTTGTACCACCCGGTGTTAATGGCATTTACGTTTATGGGCATTCTTCCAGAGTTGATGTATTCTGTCAGCGCACTTCACGGTTTCGTGCGACAGTGTGGTTCACGCCGTGATTTGGTGCAGATGCATCGCCACTGTGCTATCACACTGAAAGTTCTCAGCGCTTTGGGTATCATCATGGTGGAGTGGAGTAAGTTTAGCCGGTCCAAGTCGCACTTCACGACTTGGCATGCGCGAATTGGGGCTGCGTGTGAAGCTTCGCAGGTGCTTGAGGTGGTGCTCGGTCTTGTCATGTACTACGGCCCTGCACACCCTCGCTTTTCGGCCTCTTGCATCGCCACGCTTCGCCGTGTACACCGCTGCGTGGCTCTTGTTGTGTTAATTACCGCTCTGACGACCATGTTTCTTGGCATGTTCTCACACTTTGCTCTGAGGGTCTTTGGTGGAATCGTCCCCCGACTAGCTTTTGCCGTCCTCCCTGGGGCATTAACTTTATGGGCATATTTTGGAGCCGATTAAAGCACCAACTCATTCACTCTGATATATATATATATATATATCTGTCTTGTAGACCTGGTTGGCGGAAGTCTCTTGTGCGCCGTTGTTGTGCTCTTGTGTGAGTGAAAGCAGGTCTAACAACGCAGCGAGACGAGATGAACAGTTTTGGTCGCACGTGATTGTTGCGTCACTTTTGCTCTCTTTTCCCCATCCTCCCACCTGTTTTTTTTTTTTCTTCTTACTGCTTCTCCTGGTCGTATGCGTCTACCTTGTTGGCTTGCCCTTCTCAAAGAAGGAATATGCAGAAGGGGTGTGCTGGTCTGCATGTGGAGGAACAGCGGCAGCCGCCGGGGTCGGTTTTTCTGCGCACGATGGACGGCCAGTTCCTCCCGCGCCGACACCAACGGAACGCCCAAAACCGCTTGGTCGACCGTAGCCTGCCAAACACACCCTTCTCACTTTATCCTGATGAGCCGGGGCGCACTCAGTTGGTCCCGCCCGGTGGCCGACGCCACATCAAAACGCACGACAATGGCAATCCTTTTTATCCGCTGACACACAGGGAGGTGTCACCCGTTCGACGAGCGATTCCGAGGCAGGCGTGTTCCCACTTGGACAGCGCAATGCAGCAGACGCACGGTGAGGAGACACCTGTACGTTTTATGCGGCAAAGGTGCAGAACACCACCGTTTGAGAATTGTGCTGCGGAGAGGCCGCGACAACGAATGGTGTCCCCCAGTCCACTGAAGCGCGGACATCTCCAAATGGGGTCTTTGGTTCCTGTTGAGGAGCCGCTAAAAAAAGAGCGAGTACCTCCACCGCCAATGGTGAAGAAACAACTCTGCAGCGGCAGACGCCATACACCGCTCCCGCGTTCAATGCGCGTGGAAGATAGACGCATCGGTGTAAAGATGGTGCCCCCGCCGCCTCACTGGACCACCGCTGAGGAGCGTCGTGCGAGACGTTTTGACCACTACACTGACGGCTGTAAACCACACGATGTATTGCATAGAAATCACAGCAGCTGGAACATAGGCTTTGTCTCTCCTGGACCGGCGACGAAGTCTGACACTGGCGTCAGCGAAGGAAGTGTGGAGAGGGGCATGGTTGCACCTAAGAGGTCGGTGCAGCGAGGCAAGAGCCGCAGCGCGACGCCACAGCGGCGGAACTACGATATTATTTCGGGTACACCGCTCTAGAAATTTGGAGGCAGCTATTGGCCCGCACCTGTCAATCCCTTTTTTTTATTTTTTTCCTTCTCTCTCTCTGTCTGTGTGTGTCGGTGTACAGCCAGTTGCATTACCACATGACTATTACTGCTCTTTTCCCTTCCTTCGGATCGGGTGTAGAGAAGATACTGAAAGAGAAGAAGAGGAGGACTGCACGGGGTCTGGCAAAGTGCCACACCTGTGAAGAGGGTTTTCTTTTTTTTTTTTTTTTTGATTTGGCGTTCCTTTGGAAACCCGTTGAGCATCCAAACACTAGGCGGATGGTGCACTATTTTACCCTCTCCTCCGACCCCTCGCTCTTCTGCTACATGGGACGCGACAAGTACGAGAACGAGGAGCTTATCAAATACGGATGGCCAGAGGATATTTGGTTTCACGTTGACAAGCATAGTAGTGCACACGTGTATGTTCGCATGCCGAAGGGGAGGTGCATGGACGACCTGACGCCAGAGATAATTGAGGAGTGTTGCCAGTTAACCAAGGCAAATAGCATAGAGGGTTGCAAGCTGAATCACGTGAAGGTGGTGTTCACACCATGGAGTAACCTGCTGAAGACCAACGGTATGGAAGCGGGTCAGGTGAGCTTCCGTGTAGAGTCACTGCGCCGCTACCACACGGTTGAGAAGAAAGACAACGCCATACTCAACAAGCTGCAAAAGACAAAGGTGACGAAGGATGACGTTGACTTTCGGACATTGAGGGAGGCACGTGATGAGGAGGAGCGGAGAGAGCAACATAGAACTATGGAGGAGAAGAGGCAGCAAGAGGAGGAAGAAATGAGGGCCCGGAAAAACGCGGCGGATTTGAAGGCATACGTGTCACTTATGGACGAGTCGAAGATGCGCACAAATCAAGACACTGTCATGGACGATGATGACTTCATGTAAGTGAATGTGTGTTTGGTATGCTTGCAGGTTCATTCCAAGCTCCACACTTTTCTGCCCTTTTCGGTCGTTCGCTTGTTTCTTTGTTGTTGGGTGGTGTGGGAGCAACACGGCGTCCTTGAGATCACAACTGCTGCGGCTCGTGATATTGAGGAGAGGACGGATGGTACGAAGAGAACAAAAAAAAAAATTTGATTTCAAAGAACAAACAAACAAAATAATAACTAATAATAGTGATGCGTCAAAGCTTCGTGCCTCTGCGCACGCACGTTTATATGCTGGCAGATATTTGTGTCTTTCTTTGGTTGGTGGGTGGGTTGAATTTGTTCGTTTTGTTATTGTTATTAGTAGTAGTTATTATTTTTCCTTCTGAGAGATGGTTGATTCTGCTTCAAATGCACCAAATGTTGGCTGGGCATTTTTTTTTTTTCTGCAGTTTAGCACCCAAAGGAGGAGGAGGAGTGTCGAAGGCTGGCTGGGAGGATGGCCTTGAGATGGCGGCGGACGTTCTTCTGGTTGGGTGAGCGGCATTCCCTCCCATGTGAGGATGCTGTGCGTTTGTCGAGGCGTTGGATTCGGTCTCGCCGCTCCAGCTTCAACACAGAGGCACTGCGCCTAGCTGATGATGGGATGCCAGAAAATTCATCGCAGCGTGCGCCTCCCACTACCATGCCACTGTCCTACATTAAGGGGGAAATTGCAGGTCTGGAGAAATATCGCACCGATGACGTTCTATGGGGCAAGGAGACCTTGCGAGAAGCGTGGAGGGCGCATCACCACTCCCTGCAGCTTGCGCTGGACATGGAAGACACCTTAAGGGCGCAACAATTGGTGGACAAGGACTTGGTTGGTCTGGCTCTCTGCACGTCGTATGCCGAAGTAAAATATCTGCTCTCTATGTTTTCGCCCTCGCTGCGTACTGCTGTTGTGTCTCACCCGTTGTTTGTGCACGCGGAGGTGGAAGAATTTTTTCTACACCTTGGCCAGGAGATTGAGGTTCGGGGCGGTGGTTGGGTGCTGCAGCTGCCGTCACCGACGGTGACGGAGCTCCAGTTTACCATTGACAAAGTTGGACGCTTCGGCGACGATGGACGGGGCTGTATTCGAAACACGCCGCATCGCGTGGCGGTGTGGCGTGGTCGCCTTGGTGAACCGCTTGGCTTGACAGTTCGTGTGGGTCGCTATGTGCCCAATGTGGCCCGTGCCCTCGTCCCTTTGGCGCGCAAGGGGAGCCTTTTAATCATTTCGAAGGCGGGCGTAGGCAAAACAACGCTCTTACGTGACCTTTCTGCCTCCTTGTCGCGCGAGCCTTTGAAACCACGCGTCATGGTCGTTGACACGTCGAACGAAATAGGTGGAGACAACCCGATTCCGCTGCCATTTTTGGGCCGCTGCCGGCGCATTCAGGTACCGAGCCGTGAGGAGCAGCAACGGGTGATGACGCAAGTGGTGCAAAACCACTCGCCGGAGTATGTCATTGTAGACGAAATCTCTAGCGCCTCCGAAGCCGAGGCGGCGTGGTCTATTTCCAAGCGTGGCGTTCACCTTATTGCGTCCTGCCACGGAGAAAACCTTGCCGGGCTGCTGCAGAATCAATCCCTCAACCTTCTCGTTGGTGGTGCTGCGCAGGCGTTTCTCAGCAACGAGGAACGCCGGCTGCGAAACAAGCTCAAAAAGACGGTTCTTGAGAGGCCGCATTCCTCCCCTTTTCGATTTGTCGTCGAACTCACCACACGCACGGCGGCACACGTTTATGTGGACGTCAATGCGGCAGTCGATCTTCTTCTTGACGACCAGGACGCCAAACAGAACGCCTCCGTGGGCCGGACTATCGCCCTTGACAGACCTCTCTCGGAGGATTTCATGGCCATCCTGCTGTCGAAGGAAAGACCGGCGCGAACGGGACCGGCGGAGGCCGATGATGTCGACACCGATGACTGTGGTCACTGGCGCAAGACGATGGGCGCGCGTTGGTGCGAAGGGAAAGGAAAAAAACGCTCGGGTGGTGCGAGAAGGACCGACGACGAGCATCTTCTCGAGGAACTCCAACAGTTTCTCTGACGGCATGCGGTGTAACGCCGCCCAAACTACGTCTCATTCCCTTTCTCTCTCTTTCTCTCTCGCTGTGTGTGTGTGTGTGTGTGTAATGACGACTGTATCGCTCTCTCGGTACATTACCCTCTTGTTTTTTTTTTTTTCCCGTCGTGTCTATGTGTGTGTGTGTGTGTGTGTGTGCCCCCTCGATGATGATAATGTCAATCTCGATGTCCTGGCAAATTTCTCGGGGGAGGAACGAAGGGAACACTACCAACCGGGAAAGTTAAACCCGCACGACAACAAAACATAACGCAATCTGCTGCGATCTGTGGGGTTGACTTTTCTCGGCTAGTTCGGCAGTTGGTGGAGCAGCATGCGTGGAATGTCGTTGCATCTGCCGCTTTGCGCCGCACGCGCCTGCTGCAGACGTGCGCTGATCCCCCGCATCCCCCCTCTGGCGTGCGGTTGCGGAAGGGGTGTCTCGACGGCACCAGCCGGTGCCGACCTCTGCCATCGCACCGCGCAGGCTCTCTACTCAATGGAGCGGTTCCACCGGGACAGCGCAAACGCGGAGGAGCGGCGCCAGGTAGAGCGCCAGGCGTGGCGCGAACTCCAGGGCCTGCCGGACGACGCCGTCACCGAGAACGTGAGCGCGACAGACATCGCGGAGATCCTCGGAGCGTGGTGCTACTTCTCGCGGTTCTGGGCCCAAGGCTTGCGGGGCCCGGCGGAGGACGATGCGGGGGGAGGAGAGAGCGACGTTGCCGTCCCGTTGGTCGAGCGGCGCGCACCCACCGGCAAGCCGTGGACGGACGACCGCGCCCCGCCGCCGCGCAGCAATCCACTCGACGAGGTGCTCGAGTTTTAGCTGCCTCTTGCGTGTTGCAGATACTTCTTTGCGGATCATTTATTTTGCGTTTCTTCCCGCGGCGGCCGCCGCCCTACGAAGCCCTCTGCCCGTCCATATGCTCTCGCCTTGGCTCCCCCTCCCTCATTCTCTCCTCCCACCAAAAAAAAAAAAAAAAAAAAAAAAACAGAATAGACCCGGAAACGTGCGAGGGAGAATGGGGATGAAACGCAGGAACCCAGGCATGAGACTTTACTACGCCCCCGTCGCATTGAAGGCGGGGGCGCTCCGCATCTAGCGCCAAACGTTCGTTGTGGAATCCAACTGGCGGCTTTCTGGCTGTTTTTCGTGGCCGCTGGTTTCGACTTGCGAAACCACGCGGGGCCTCCATGTTGCCGTACCCAGCGCTCCACGTGGAAAATCTGAAGCCCACACTGACGACACCCACACTTCGGTGGCAGCCCGCGCTCTGTTCCACACCTCCCTGAAAGGCGCATCGGCGGATGACGAGAATGAAGTGAAGCTCCAGGCGTGCAACCGATGGGTCCATCGGCATTTCCGGCGCAAAGGCAGATCCCCGCCGGAACGGCAGCACTACGAACTATGGGCCGACGACTCCGTTGAATTTGGGGAAAAATCAGGGGCAGCGATGCTACACCGCAGCGATGCTACACCGCAGCGGAGGGCTGCTGGAGACGGCCAGAGCGGGCGTGGGGCCGATTGCATGCAGCTGCAGGGCGAAATCCGTAGCTATGCTCATCGGCTTCGAAGCGCTCTTGTGCCGCACCCCACGCAGAGGCGCAGCACCATGCAGAGTCTCGATCTTCGCAGACTCACTCTCACTCTCACTCTCACTCCTCACAGCTTTGCAAACCGGGCCGCTGAAGGTCACCGACCCGATGCTCCGGAAGCTGTGAGCGCTACTGCCGCGCCCCAAGAGGGTGGGAAGCGCGCATGAGGCTGCAGTTCATCTTTGGCCACTGTGGCGTATCCGAGAATTGGGCATGCGACGAGAAGGCGAAAAAGGCCTCGGACTTGCCGCAGCTTCAAGGCACGTGGGTGGCCGACAACAGTTGCCCTGGTCAAACGGCACCTTCGACTGGAGGCCGACGCGCATGGACCCTGACGCGGCGCGGGGCGCTCGCCCGATTCCGCGGCTTTATGGGGGGCTTCCCCGCGCGCTGCAGCCCGTCCTAAAGCCGCCAAAGGAGACGACCAGATCCGCCGGACGCAGCGCCGCCGACACTGCAGCATCCGCGGAAGCCGTTCCCCTGCAGCCTCTGCGAAAGCATCGTGCGCATTTCAGCCTGGTTTCGCTCGCCACCTTCGTCGCCACCACAGCGCGAAATGCGCATTTCAGCCCGGTTTCGCTCGCCATCTTCGTCGCTTCCGCAACGCGAAATGTCCCGCAAAGAAACGACGGCGCCCACGGAACAAAGAAAGGGCTAAAACCCACCATTTGCGCGCGACCGCTGTGAAATTCGGCGCCCTGACGAAGACAGGTTTGCCCCCACCCGCCGCCGTAAGAACTACGGCAACAACGCCGCGGTGGAGAGCAAGCCGCAACCACGACCCGCAGCAACGACACGCCGCCCCATTTGCGGCGAGCAGATCGATGGGCAGTGCCGGGGGGCTGGCCCCACACATGGGGCGCAAGCGCCCCAACGGCATGGCGGCGGCGAACCAGGAGCCGGAGGGGAGGCCTCCCCGGATCGTGGGGCGCGAGGGGGAAGACGACTCCCACCCGCAGCGGCGCCAGGAAAGAAGATCGGGCGCGGAGGTCCACCCCCCAAGGCGCAATGCGCGGCGTGTCTTGCGAGTTTCCTCAGCATATGCTCGCGGATGGCGCACTGCCGCAAATTCCGCGGAGGACACGGGGCACAACACCACAGCAAGCATGAACTCACGAGGCGTCGCATGGCACGACGCGACTTCAGGCCGGACATCGCGAGGACAAGCCAGCGCACACCCAGTGCGAGGAAAGCATTCTGCGCCTGCTAAGCTGCCCAGATCTGCAAGCACTTCGAAAGCGACACGGCGTGGGCAGTGGAGATGTGAGGAAGCTGTGCTTCACGAAGAAGTTGGCGCAGCACCTCCTCAAAGTGGAACGGCTCTGCCGCCAATGATTTCCACAGCGGAACCCCCTCACGAGCGGGGACGGGATTCTCTTCTGCTGAATCACCTGGCGGAAATATATATATATATGTGTGTGTGCTCTACGATGGTGTGTGTGTGTGTGTGTGCGGCTGGCGTGCGGAGAGGCGCATCGATGTAAATCGTACAAACACGAGGGGGGGCGAAAAAAAAAATAATAATAATATGGACAAGACGGAAAAAAAAAAAAGGCGAGGTGAGGATGAGGAAGAGGGTTGCATCAACCCCGCGCTTCGCTGGTTTCCTTGCCTTCGTCGTTCCCGTCGGCGCGGCGATGGCGGAGGAGAGGAACACATGTTGAGATGGAAAGAGAAGAAGAAAAAAGAAGAAGAGAAACGAAAGGAATGGCTCGTGGCGCCGTCTAGTTCCTGAGGTGGTTGACATCGACAGCCTCAGGCAAATCCACTCCGCCCTGGCCCAGCTCGGGTAGTGTTGCGGGCTCCAGCGCCGCCTCGAGACTCTTGAAAACATCCCTGCTCCACCCACGCACCACAGAGTACATGGGAATGGCCACCGAGTCCCAGTCTCCAAACGCAATCTGCGCCACCCGCAGGAATGCAACAGCGGTGTTGTAGTCGATAGTTCCTGCACGATACTTTGTGAGCGGCCCTTCCGCATCGCCAATGAGCCGCTTCACCTCCCCCACCGTCCTCTGAATGCCCGATAAGCAGCCTCGAAGGGATTGCCGCTGCTGCCCGCTCACCTTCTCCACCTGTGTCAAAAGGTCCGCCTCCAATGCATGCAGCTTCGCGTGTGCGCTGTTAAACTTATCTCTTAGTTCATCTTTTCGCTCTGCCTCGCACCGATCCAAGTCCTCCTCGGCGGAGCGAAAAAGCTCTTCTACAGCCCCGACCTCGTCCACAAATGTCGCGGCGTTCTGGACCCACCTCTCGAGTCTCCGGGCCTCGTGACCAGCCGCCTCGACCACCAGCACACAGTTTTCCTTTGTGTATCCATCGTAAAACAGACAGTAACTGCAGAGGAGCCGCTTCTCAGCCGGACACCAAAACTCCACTTCCTTTTCCGGGTGCCTTTGGCAGCTTGTGGGCGGGGAGTGGCGGTAAACCGCACCCCACTTCTCTGACCCGTCGAGGTTGCCTAACCGCCCGCCCGCCGTCGTCGCCACCACCACTGAGGGCGAGTCGAAAACCTCATGATGAGCTTCCCCCTTCTTCCAACACGGGCCGCCCGGAGGCGATTCAACCTTGGGGGTGAGCACTGCGCCGTTTGTCACCCTGGAGCCGTTCAACCGGTGAGTGTCAGGGCACTGTATGCCTATGATAAACCGCGGGACAAGTTGATCGGGGTGAAACATAACAAAGGCGTTGCAGGAGAATACGCGAACACTGTCGTAGCCGTCGCCATTGAGCGAATTGAAACATTCCTCCATGGTAAAATGCTGCAGAGATCGAATTTCGTTCTCCTCAAGGCGACGCGAAAATCCAGGGGCGGTGTCGAAAGCAACAAGGCACCACCCGTTGTGCACCAAATCCTCCGGTACGTCATCGAGAAAGTGTCTTGCGGATCCATTGTCGCGATACAAAACGATACCACTAGGACAAAGCATGTCTCTAGCATCCGCGTGCCTCATCCGCCGTCCCTCCTTGACCTGCGCCAGCGTCTGCGGACTGCACAACTTCCACATGAGCTCTACAGAACCTGTCCGCGTGTGCAGCGCTGAAAGTCGCTCGCGGAAAGCCTGTCTCAGCCTCTGTGGCACCGGCACCTCTGTCACTGTTGCAGGTGACATGGAGTGTATATCACCCTCACTCAGATGACGCAGGAACCTGCTGGCCCGAGAGAGCAGTGTAGTGGTGGAGTACGGAGCAAATAGCCCCTGCAAACTCGGGGAACTGTCCACGATGTTTCGAAGAGGCTCAGTTACCGGCAATGTACTGCGTGGAAATACTCCACCCATTTCCCCCCTGCGACCCGTATACAACTCCCACTCTTTACGAAGCTCACCAGTCTGCTGAGGGGTCAGCCCACACACCTCCTCAGCCACGAGCTGAAAGAGACTTTCATTTTCGGCCACGTCCTCCAGAGCGTATCCAGCTGCAGTGAACCTCTCCACAAAGACGTGCAACAGGTCGCCCATTGGACGGACAACCGAGCGGAGGGGATACACACACAAACACACACACACGCACGCAGGGAAAAGAACAGACGGACGGTGTTCTTCTATCTTTCAACGATATCTAAAACTAGCAATGTAGTCTTTTGATGCAAATGACAAGAACAAGGAAACGCGAATTGCTCACAGATGCGGATGAAGTCTCTCCCTCTCTCACTCTCTTGAGGGGAATGTTTTCGTGAATGCTGAAGAAAATCCAAATAGACACTTGTTGCTGCCGTTGCAACAAGAGAAGACAAATTAAAAAAAAAAAAAAGGAACGAGGGGGGGGATTTGCAAAAAAAAAAAAAAGAGACTCCAACATGGCAACAAATAAGGTGTGAGATATGAACACACTTCAGTACAGATGCATTCATTGAGATGAGTCTCGGTGTGTTTGTCATGTTACCCCGTTTATTCCATCTCCCCCTCCCCACCTCCTCTTCTTCCCTCCTCCTTCCCCCAGTCGGTTCGTCTTTTTCCATTTTTTTTTTTTTTTTGGTTTTCAAGCGGAGAACTTTTTCCCCTCTCACCGTTTCTCTGTTTGATTCGGATTGTGGTTGTGGCTGTGCGTATTTCATATATTTTTTCTTGGTTTACTTTTTGCACCTGTTGCCGGGAGGCACCTCACCAATTGTCCGCAGACGATTACACCTGCAAGAGATTGTGCCGCATACGTCCAACCTGCTGTGCCATGCGGGCAAGCCGCGCACCCAGCTGTTTCACATCCTGAGTCAGCTCTTCCTTGTCAGAGAAATCGGAGGGACCCGCAGCAATCATCGGCACAGATGTCATGATCTTCCGCTCGCGATGCTCCTCCACATAACTCCTCGGGCAACGGGTGGCACTACTGACGGGTTTCTCAGATGCCTGCTGCTTCGAGACTCCCGTCTCGTGCGCACTGCTCACCGATACGCCCACCAAGGTGCCTGACACCTGGTGGAACCCGGGTGCATCGGCGTCGTCATCCCACTTATTCCCATCAACGCCGCCATGTGGCGGCGCCATCTTTGCGCTAGGAGGACACACCGACGACCCCAACCACCGTGCCGCACTCCTCGTCCGCTTTTCCAGCGCTGCAAGCAACTGGGCAGCTTTGGCTTCACGGCGCGCCGCCTTGGTACAGGCGTCGTGTGCTTCTCGAAGCCTCTCTTCGCATGCAAGCTTTTCCTCGCCGAGTTTCGCAACATCTGTTGCGGAAAGACGGTGGTTACCAACACCCTTTGTCCTTTCAGAATGCTCTGGCAAGCTTTTATGTACATCACCCACATTTACATTGTTGGTCAGCTTCTTCAACTGCGCCCTTAGTTTGACAACCTCTGCCCTGAGTTTGACAACCGACTTTTTCACCACCGTGCATTCCCGTCTCCTCCTTTCCTCAGCGAGATAGCTTTCCTGGGCCACACCATGCGCGAACGAGATGCACGCTTCAGCATCGGTGATGCGATCCACCGCCTTTTGCCTGCTCTCACGAGCTTTACGCAATCGTTCCTTTAGCAATTCGACATCCTCGTCGCTAGACAAGAGGCTATTAGCTGCTTTCAGTTGCTCCTCACGTTGAACCCGCTCCATAAGAAGACTGTCCAAGCACGCCTGCTGTACCCGCATCTTTTCCTCCTGCTGCCGTACATGTGCGATAAGCAACCGAACACCTCGTCGTTTTTGCATCAGCTCCATGCGAGTGTGTTGAGGAGGAGGAACGCTAAGCGGTGGTCTTTGCTGCGAACCGTACGCTGCGAAGTCATCCAAAGCAGAGCTCTCCGACTTCTGCGCTAGTGTCATTACCATCCACTTCGCTAATATTACCGGTCCTCTCCCCTCATGCAAACACCTTCTCTTTCTCCTCCTCTTCTTCCTTCTCCCTGACACACATGCACACAATTACCAGAGGAAAAACAGCAGCAACAACAGCGATTTGTTTCACACACGGTCAGTTTAGCGGTGATACCTCTACTTTGAGATTCAACGCAGTAAACGAGGGAGAGAGAACGCCATTAGACGCAATATGACACTTCCCTCACATTCCTCAAGGAACACACACACACACACACACACGACAACAGCCAAAAGGGAAGAGGAAAAAAAAAATTGGCGTGCATGTGTGATCACAACTGCCGCATCAACACGTCCTTGCAGTAGTCCACCTCAAAATCCTCCAGGTCTTGCAGGTTCAGCGTCAGCGTCCACAATCCGTGTGCCTTCACCATTCGTCCCTCACTCACCGGTGCGTTGGCCGCAGAGAGTGGATCCATCGACTTGGTCACGGCCCACTTGCGCTCCAGCGACAGCTCCTCGCGAGTAGACTCCTGCATGAGGTTCACTATAATGCGACCAACAGGGACTACTTCCCATAAGTGGTCCGTCTGTTTGCGCTTAATCTTGGAGACTCGCTCCACGGAGTCAGCCTCCTGCACTGCCCAGGCTGCCAAATGAATGTGCCGCGGTCCCTCACATGTTCCAAAGACCATGTAGTCAAAGTTGCTAGTCTTCGCCGAGACGTCCACGGCGCAGACGTCGCGCACCTTGAGGGACCTTAGCACTTCTACAAGCTCTGTGACATCCTCCATATGCGCCCTGCGTGCGTCTTGCCACACCTCGTCAATGGCCCCCTCCACCTCCATCTCCAGTAGCATTTCCGCAAAGCGCTCGTCATCATATGGGAGGGAAGTTTCACAGGCAGCACCATCCATAGCGCTACCAGTAGATGGCGAAGGCGTATCCACGAGATTATCCCCTTCTTTCTCGTCACGCGTGATGCAAAGAGTACCATCAATGGCGACGACACTACGGGTGTTGGGCCGAAGCTCTGCTCGCCCATCACGTGCCGAAGGAGCGAGCGGGATCTTAAGCCTCGAGTACTCCTGAGCCTCGGAAACCTCAGCCTCGCGAGTGACACCTAGAATGGGCTGCTGCTGCTGCTTCTGCAGCTGTTCTTCTTGATGCTTCGGTTCCTCGCCACCCGACACAACCGGGAGACTCCAGTCGCCAAGGCCCAAATCTACAAAATCACTCGAACTACCACGGGCGACGGCGTAGGCAGCAACGGCAGCGGCACCAGAGCCATCGGTCCCTACCCATCGTACTACCCCCGGTTGATGATGGGCCAGCGGAGCACGAAAGCAGAAGTTCATTCTGCGCGGGAAGAGGTGATGTCTCTGAACATACCATCGCACCACCCATGTTGCTGCCGCCACGGCGCTTGCACGTCCTGAGACGGGCACGCTTTTGAAGAGCAGTCGCATGGTGCTGTCAAGCAACAAAAGTAAACAAAGGACAGCAGCAAGAGCAAAAGGAAGTGTCCACAGCAGAAGATGCCTCTCTGACGGGGAGGGCGGGGAACGGGCCGCGGAAGCACACGAAAAGAAATAAATAAAACCAAAGAAGAGGCTCTTCCCTTACATGCATCACCACAACCAACCTGCACCCCGCTGGTTATGATTTGTTACTTCTCACATGATTTGTTTCCCATAGTCTCGCCAAATGGCCTGCAGCCACCACTAGAGCACACGCACACCTACATTGAGTCCAGAACGATAAGAAAAACAACAACACACACACACACACACACACGCGAAAGAGCAAGCCTCCACAAAAGCACCTGGGGGAATAGGGACAAGAAATGGACACGGCACTCAAACAGTTAATCACGTCTAACATTCCACACAACGAAGATCCATATATATATATATATATATATATATTAATAATAATAACGTAAACGAAGGCGAGAGGGAAGTGAAGAGCGTGAAAAGAAGGCACCTCCACCCCCCGCTACCACCCCTGATTGCAGAACAACAACAAAAAGAAGAATGAATGCCGAAAAAGACCCACACCTTCACCACATTTACTCTTGCCGCGCCGCGCCGCACCAAACACCCACTCCATCTATATGCACACACACACACACAAAAAAAAAAAAAAGATCTCGCTTTCATTCGATCAGGTGGAGGCAGTACCGTTAAGTGCATCTAAATTGCAAAAGAACAACAACAAAAAAGTGTTCGTATGTGTGTTCGTATGTGTGTGTGTACGCTAGCCAGTAGGATGTGAGTTGAAAATGAGGAATATAAGATGCCGTGAAAGAAACGAAAACAAAACACACAAAAAAAGGGGGGGGGGGGCGGGGGGTGAGGGGCGAGAGGCAGTGATAAAGTAATCTATCCATCACGCACTCACGACAGCATTCTTATCATTGAAATGAATAACAACCGCAACAATGAGAAGCAAACAAACAAACAAACAGAGGGAGACATGACATAACATGAGAAGGTGCGTGCAACACACGACGGCGGAAACGGGTGTGGCACACAGGCACCTTCTGCATTCCCCCTCTTCAGAGGAATATATATATAATATATATTACTTTCGTCTCGGCCTCTACTACACCCAAATTCCTCGTCTCTGCAGTGTCCCCCAAATCTCTACCATGCACGTATGAAAGCTCTTCCCTCCAGTCTCTGAGGGCCTCCCGCCCGTTAAACGCGCTCCTCTTGTTCTAGTTTATTATTTGCATGCACGTTTTTTTTTTCTTTTTTTTTTTTTTTGCATGTGAATTCCCATCATTCCATTTGTTCTATTGCCAACGTCACATCGGCATCACGATTCAAGGTTTCCAATCCACACCACAGAAGAGCCCTCTTCAACGTCTTTAGGTCCCTTCTCGTTCCCGCGCAAATCGTTCTCAAAGAAAATCCCACCACCCTCTTTGCAAACCCAAACACCCTCGTAGAGATTGCCACAAATGGTGTTCTTCACCACATGTGGGCATCCGTGCGTCGTGACAAGAACACCCGCGTTGCCGTTCTCTAGTAACTCGTTCTCTTCAATGAGACCAGTGCCTCTTTCAAAGACGTAGATGCCAGCCTCTCTCCCGCACCGGATGACATTTCTTGTTATCTTCGGTGAAGCCTGCGTTTTGATGAGAACACCTGCCCGCCTGTTGTGCCGTATCTCGTTTTCAGTGATGATGGGAGCCGCCCCATCGCAGCAGAAAAACCCCGCTTGCATATTGGCAACAACCCTATTGTTCCGAAATATAACACTCGTGTCGGAGCCCTTCACCACAACACCACATCCGCCATTATTTGCGATAAAGTTATCCTCCACAAGACCAGAGGCATCCTGGCAAAAGATACCCGTCTCCACACCATCGGTCACATGATTCCCCACTAGCCGCGCAGCGCTGCCCCTTTTCAACAAGAACGCCGCAAATTCGCAGTTGGTAAAGGTGTTTTTTTCGAACAGTCCTCGACCCTCATCCATCACAATCACACCTGCCGTCTTCACTTGGAGAACCATGCAATGAGAGAGAACTACATCTACGTTGGGAGAAACGCTAACACCACTGCCACTGTAGCACGAAATACGACACCTCGTGATTTTCCACTCACCCCCAGTTATCGATACGGCAATGGGACGGGGTGATTTCTTCTTGGGCTTCCCGTCGATGTGTACCTCCGTCGATGACTGCCGTTGCCCTGCGTGGCGGACAACAAAATTCTCGATGATTCCGCGCCCCGAAGAGCAGAGAAGGGCAGAGGAGATGATGTCCACTTCAATGACCGGAGCGGGATCCTCGCCAATGATCGCCACATTGTCTGGAAGTGTCTCATCCAGAACCAAAGGGGTATTGTGGATCGTGTTCCCTGCAACCAAAATCTTGCGCACCTGCGGCATGCACCGTGCTGCAGCCAGTGCCAAGGCCATGGTGGGGTAGTCTTTGGGGACCCGTATGATGGTACTCTTCATGGTTCGAATCAAAACATTGCTAGAGCACTCTGTGGACGTGGCACCGCAGACGGAGCCGGTGCCCCCCAGAGAGAATGCTGGTAACGGAAATCGCGAGAAGTTAAGGCTCATGCCGCAATTGGATTTGCGTGTTAGAGATGGCAGAGTGTTGCCGTCAATATCGTTTAGAGTTTCCAGATGATTTGTTTTTGAACTGCGCAATGCACTCAGTAGGGTGCGTTCATGAATCTGACGACCATGCTGCTTGTGACGCGCACGATCACAGCCCTCGCAAAAAACTGCAGCGCAACTCCAGCAGGCTGAACACGCACTCTTTGCCTCGCACAATTCGCACAAAACTGTCTGGACACTCGAACAGGAGAAAGGTTTACTAAGAGATTGAGCGGATGCGGCGCATCGTTCCGACTTTGTTGCTATCGGTGTTGGAGAAGTCATTCCACACAGCCGACGTAAGATGGCTGCTGGAGAGGGTCGACCCTCGGGGTGCCGCTGTAGCATGTCACGGAGAAGACAGCCCAGCTTTGCTGAGAAACCCATGCCTACCACCTGCTGCACAACTGTCTCCACAACGAGCGGGCTCTCCAAGACGCGACTATTGATGGGTTGCTCCTGGAGAGTCACCAGCTCTAGCATCACCGCGCCCAGACCCCAAACATCCACCTTTTCATCATACACCTGCTGCAGCATGCGCTCTGGGGCAAGATATAGGGGTGTTCCCACAGCACTCAGACGACCAAGACCGACAGCAGCAGCGAGGCCAAAATCCCCTATTTTCACATCCATGTTCTTGTCAAATAAAATGTTTGTGGGTTTTAGATCCCGATGCAGGAAGCCCTGATCATGAATGAAAGTGAGCGCAGAAGCACACTGCCCCATCCACAAGAGAACCTGTGCCTCAGTGATCGGGTGTGACCCGCTCTCCATGAAGTGTTGCCTCGCCTCTCGTATTGTGCTCTGCATGTCTCCACACGTGCACAACTCCATCACCAGACAGACACAAACCTCATTGGAGCCCTTGCAAAAGTGGTTTGAACTCCCCGAAACATCACGGCTGTCGTCGTCGTCGTCGTCGTCGTCGTTGGTACTGATGCTATTATTGTTGGAACTGTACATCCTCCTCCAATCCTTGGTGAACTCCGAAGACTGTATCTCACACTTATTCTCCATGGCGAACTCAAGACGGACCTTGTCATTGTAGAAGACAAGAAAAAAATCCACATAGGACACAACGTGCTGATGGCGCAGCTGCAGGAGAACCTTGATCTCCTTCAAGGCTTCGTTTACCTTTGTGTGGTCAAGGCAGCGGATCACCTTCATAGCCAGCCTCTTGTTTGTTGGCAAATGCTTCACGCAGTACACGATGCCCTCCGCGCCATCACCAATCTTCTCACAAACGGTGTAGTCCTCCATATATATATAAAGAATATTCAGCAAAGTAATGCTGCTGCCCAATGCCAATCACCCCTCCAACTGCGGCTCCCCACAAGAGAGGAGGTAGTGAGTGAGTGAGTTGGAGAAAATAAATGGCGCTGGCTGTGCAAACGGGTATCTACACACACACAGATAGAGATTGAGTTGGAGAAGGAGAAAGAAAGGGAGATATATTCCTTCTTGAGTAGTGAAACATGGCAGCAGAAGGATTTCATTCCACNNCCCCAAGGAATAACATATATATATATACAGAAGGAAGATGCAAGACACAATGAAGAAGGAAAAAAAAAAAAAAAAAAACAAGACACACGCGACGATAAGAAGAAGGCGGTGGGATAATGAACAGGAGGATGTGAGGCCTCCTCCACAGCGCCTCAGCTTCCGTGTCTTTAACGCATACACTCCTCCGTCTCAGTTCTCCCATTGCAACGGGGCATAGACGTGATGAAAGGAGAGACCAACCAATTTGTATCTACGTGAATGCAGGATTCCCTTGAAGCAACTGACGTATTGCTTCTACAATCGCAGAGAACGTTATCGGGGCATCCCCAAACGGGCCGCTGACAGCTGCATGCACGTGCGTGAAGAACTCTGGTGTTTCGGCACCAGGGAGACCGAGAAGATGCAAAATATCACGCAGCTGCACTACGGTCACAACGCCAACCGACGCTGCATCACCAACGACAGTTTGAAAGGCACGAGTAATGGGAAAAATGGAGTACTCATGACGTCTCACAAACACGCCACAAAGGCCGCGAAGAAGACAGCTGGCTGTGATGATGGGACCGTGACGACACATCTCCTCATCGCCCGGGGCACTGAGAAGAGACAGGGCGGTCTCCACAAGATCGACATGCAGTAAACTATCTCGTTGCGTCACGGGAACAAGTACGTCTATCACATGGAAGACATGTTCTTTGCATAAAAAGCCGTGGTGAGTGGAGTGCCGAGAACACAATTGTTGCTGTTTCTCCACATTCTCCATACCGCGCCATGCGTTCACGCCCAAATCCAAGTGGGCTACATGTTCGATGACATCGCCGATCGTTGTACAAAGAGACTCGAACAACGACCAGTACGACTCCTCAATGGTGCCGTCGAGTATGCAAGCGAAAACGTACGCCTCCACACAGTTCTCTATGTTCGCGTAATGCTTGAGGGAGTAAATAAACTCCATGACGTGGGCAACGATCTGCGTTTCCAACGCATGAGGATACTGTTCCACGAAAAACGTAAACATGTGCTGCCGCATCGTCTCGTAGTAAAAGCAGCCGTTCCATGACCGCCCCCTGCGCCGCTCCTCCTCCCTGCGCTGCTTGCTCCACACCATTATTTGAATGAGGCGCAGCAGAGACAGTAAGGAGAACCGCGGGTGATCATCCACATATCCCAGGCGTGATTCTCCCCGCGTTGTTGAATCGCCCTCCAGTTCCTGCTGCAGTTTCATCCTCCCTCCCTCATCATCTAATCCCGTCGTTATTGTTGACACCAACCTCGACTCAAGGCGGCCATGGCAGCGGTAAAGCTCCCGCAACACACGTGCGGTATCCCCAAGGAACCCGTTGAGTCTCTGGGCATCGTCCTTCTCAGCGTGCGCGAGTGCCTCGGTCGCCTCCACCGCCTCTTGAAAAAGACAACTAAAAAGCTTCCTTTCCCTCTGGATGGGCGCGCTCGCTGAGCAAGTCACAGTCAACCCTTTCGCTGATTCCTTATCTACATGCACCGCGAGGTCAACATCGTCATTACTCTCGGCATGCTGCACCTCGGAAGCCGCTTTCTCATGAACCCGTTGAAGTGCCTGAAGAGAGGCCAACAGTCTGCGATATGATTCCAGCGGTGCTCCATGGGGATGTACCATCTTGGGCAAACACGCCACTTCGAGGCTGGGTGACTGTGCTAAACCTTCCGACTCTGCACCGAACTTTCGACAGACAGACGAATTAACCTCCACCCCATTCACAACTGAGAGTTGCGGAAGACACCTTGCGACCCACCACACATCCTCGTCATTAGAAAGGTCCAGGCGGAGGGAGCGTAGTTGTCGGAGCGGCAACAGGCTTTGAACCACACCTTCACGCACATCCAGCAGATTGCTGGAAAGGTCAAGAGCGCGAAGCTGCGGCATGCAGGCAGCAAGGTCGATGCCACTCGGAAGAGATACAATGTGGTTGTTGCTGAGGTCAAGCGACAGCATCTGTCGCAGCTGGGTCAGCGATGGCAAGAGGGGGTCCATGTCAGCAATACCACAACCACTGAGAGAAACATACGGAGCATCCGGGGCCTCGCGCAAGTAGTGACGAACCATGCCGTTCACGGTATTCGCAACCGCATCTGGTACGCGTACATCCATCCAAAAACCAGCACTTCCACCACCACCACCCCCCCCAAAAAAAAAAAAAAAATAATAATAATAATAATAAACAAATAAATAAAATAGAAAATAAAAAAAAGAGAGAGACGTGGTGGGAGATAAAACAGGTGCTATACTGGCAGGAGTGATGCGGTGGTGATGATGACGGTGAGCATGGAGAAACCGTCGCACTCGCAGCTTCACATAAATACGGAATTTCAAACAAAAGCACATGTGGGGAATATCAATGCAAGGAGTACAAATATACCGGGGGTGGAAAGAAGAGATCTCGCATGTTATGCTCCCACAGAAGATTTCCCCCTCCCGCTCAGAGTCGCAGAACATAAATATCTCCTCACCTGTAAAGGCGTTTAATACGCGAATGCCGCAAAAGAAAAAAAAAAAGAAAAAGTAGAGAAACAACAACAAGAACAACCACCTTTAGAGCCACTGCAACATTTTCTCCTTCTGGTGCAGATGCGAAATCACCAGCAGAACGGCTTCTGGTTTTCAGCCTCGCGCTCCTTCTCTTTGATCCACAGACTCTCCCTCTCTCCATTGTGGGATGCCAGACGGAGACGAGCTCCACTGTGAAGAGATCAATACCCCATGCAACTCAGATTGTCCTCTCATAGGTACGCAGCGTACGCGCAACACACATGCACCTCCCTCCCTCTCATCGTATGTTTAATTGCGTGCATGTGTAAGACACGAAACAAATGAGAGCATAAACGGTAAAAATATTTGTGTAGAAATCAGAAGTACAAAAAAAAAAAAAGAAAAAGAAAACTAGAAAAAAAAAAAATAAAAAAAAAAAAAAGAGCAAGCATCATTCATGTCGCCCACACCATTTCCCTCCCACTATTGGCATCAACCTTTTGCTTTAACAATGCAATTTCACGGACAAGGACTCTTTCAACTGCTGTGATATGGTGTAGTTGATTCAAGTGCGGCCACGTCCGCCGCTGCGCCATCTTAATAAGATCCCCAATGTGCTCGTGGCCAGGGTTCGACATTATGTTGACGTAGTTTCTCACCGCATGTAGGACGTTTTCAAAAGGGAGAATGAGCATCTCACCGTCATGGTTTTGTGCCAACATCGTGTGCAGCACCTCCCATCTTCCGGTCTTGGACACCAGACCGGAATCAAAGAGTTTCAAAATCCAGTGGCGTACTGCTCGAGACGAGCCGTACCAGAAGTAATTCAAAAGCCTCTTTAAGCGCCGCTGCTTATGCATGAGTAGTGACGTAGGACTTTGTACGAATGGAATAATGTGGGGTTTCACCTGACTGACAATAAAGTAATTCACATTGAACATGGCGGCGAGACTCTCATGCGGAAGATCCAGGCTCACAAATTTGTCGCACCAGAGTTGCCCTGGAAGAAAGCGACGAAACGATCGTCCTGGCAGCTTTTCAATAAGCTGCACCGCGGTGAAGAGACCGGGGGGTGCGCAACTGGCACTTACGGCACTCCAAAGAAGAACGTTCGGCGCGGTGAGATAATTTAGAAGCATCTGCTGGCTCATGTGGGTGTCATTGTAGTGATCATTCGTCACGCAGACATTCAATGTGCGACCAGTTTTGTGGAAGGCCTCTGCAAAAGTAATATCCCCGAGGGTGTTGCGGAGGGACTCCATGAGTATCCGCACATCCATAAAGGACTTTCCCTGCAGAAGGCGCTTTAACTTTTGTAAAATCCCTCCATTGTGAAATGGCGCAAAATAAATTTTCTCAACCGACCTTGCCGAGTGGACTAGAGCCTCATAGAGCTCGTCTTCCGTCTTTGTGCAGATCATCGCTGCAATAATAGATCCAGTGGAGGAGCCGGACACAATGTCTGGTAGCAGCCCAGCCTCGAAGAGGGCACGTGCAACGCCCACGTGGCAAATGCCCAGCGTGTAGCCACCACTCAGCATGAGGGCGCTCCGCCCATGGGACCGGAGTGTGTCCTGGAGCAACTTCATCCTCTCTACATCAGTGAAGTGCGTCTCGCATGCTGCATGCGGCTTGTGGGAGCATTGAAGCACATGCGAAGGGTCTGTACAATAATGTGGCATCGGCACTGAGGAACGGGAGGGGGATGCCGCTCTTCCCACATTTCTCTCCTGCCCTCCTCCACCTCGTTCCTCCTCCTCCACCTCAACTCCGGCCACTTTGGTATTGTCATACATACTCTTGATTCCTTCGCCACATTTCTTGCAATTTCCAAACTCCGCGCTCTCGAGGGACAAACCCGTGGAGGATTGTACATCCGTCGGAGTGTTTCTTCCAGCTCGCCATACTTTTCCATCACAAGTCTCACCACATGATGGTGTCTGTTGGGTCAATGCCTCGCTTTCGAGCGATCCGCCAAAGGCCTGTATGAGCCTCATCATCGCATCATTGTAGTCCTCCACACAGCGCAGCGTACCTGTAGAGTACTGGTAGTTGCCCCGGTTTGTTATTCCGTGGGCTTCGCGATGCAGCCGTGAATGCAAAAACTCACCCATCGCATGCTCGTTCTGAGAGAGAACGAGGGTTCTGGCGTGAAGCCCATCCTGCGCAAGACCTTCTGCATCGCAATCCTCTTTATCTGGGAGTTTCGCTCTCCACGCCTGTATCCCGCGGTGGTCATCGAGAAGGGCCATGGTGGAGAGCCACGTATGAAAACTTTCCGCGGAGTTGATCCTGTCGAGGCACCACCTTTCCATGCATTTTGCCTCTGCACGCGAGGAGCACGCCTGAATCAGCAGTTGAACCCAACGTAATGGCAAAAGTATGGGACACACTACAAAAAGGAAGCGTATAATGGTGAGCGCCATAGTCGCACATGACCACCATTTCTTCTCGGACGGCCTGCCTCCCTTTTTCATCACGCGCGGGATCTCCGCCCGGCCGCCTGTTGGAGTGGAAATGGACCCACCAGACGGTTTCCCGCCACCTACATCCGCTGAAGCAGTAGCAGCGACAATTCCCCGAGTCCTGCCATTCGGTGTCGCCTTTTCAGGAGACCCCATTTTGCAGCAACCGTTGGGCCTCGTGCAGCTAAATTAAACCAACTCGTAGAGTTTTCGACGCACTACCAAACAAACACTTTTCAAATATTCGTTTGAATAAATTCGTTTCCGCGATATAAATATATATATATATACATTTATATAAAAAGGCGAAAGGCTTGTAAAAGGAGACATAGCCAGTATAGCAGGAGGACACCGGCAACACCAAAGTGGTGTGGTGACAAACGAGTAAATAATAATAATAATAAATGATAATAACAAAGAAGAATCATCATCTCAGGAGGAGTATATTTCATTTACACTTGCCCCATCAGTTTTATGGCGCCTGCAGCCGTGCCCACTGCGAGAACATTTTCCAGCGGGTGCCAGCCGAGGGCAGTGGGCACATCACCCACCGCCACCTTGTCTATCGTCATACCCGATTTTATGTCATAGACGCAGACAGCAGAGGTTTCGCTGCCAACTGCCACCATTGCACCATTTGGGGAGAATGCAACTCCAACAGGTGTCGCAGTGTTGCGATGCAGTGCTAACTGTCGGACTGATCGACGCTGGCGAAGGTCCCAAATCCGCACCGTGCTGTCCAACCCGGCTGTCAGGTACATGTGCAGAAGGCTCGTGCTTGGGGTGGCATACCGACCCGCCGTCATCATTGAGAGGTGATGTATGGGGCGTGTGTGGGCCTCCTCCACCACCTGGACAGTTCGCTCTGCCGCAACATCATAGACACCGACCGACTTGTTTGATCCTGCCCACATCATCACGTTCGACGTAAAGTAATTGATAGCATCCAAGGCAACCACATGCTGTGTCGACTCCACAGTGAACTCCAGTGCGGGTTCCATCATGGATTCGTTGCGTTTGCGGTTTAGGTCGTCGCCACCATCGTCCAATGCATAGCGACAGAGAGTAACAGTGTTTCCGCTCGCGTAGCAAATAAATTTATCGGTGTAGAAAAACCGCACCCCCCGGATTTCCCTACCAACCGTCTGCTTGATGTAAAACGCTTCCCTCTTGCAAGGCTGCCAGATCGCAACTACACCGTCTGTCGACCCAGTGGCAACAATAGGCGAATTGATGGAAAGACTGACGTCTGCCGTATTCACTGGGCCAGTATGTGCCCGCATCATGGTGCCGGCCCCGCCATTTCTGGCAACTGGATACTTTAGCCAGTTCGCGGCGGTGTCACTAGAGGCCGTGAGAAGCGCGGCACCACCAGCCGAGAAGGTTGCCACCATCACCGCACCAGAATGAATAGGCGACGAGGCAATAATGTTGTTGGCTGCTGTCATGGGCCGCAAAGGACTCCAAGGTGTTGTCGCGGCCTTGTACCGCCGTGTGGCTGGGGCGACCGCGAGAAGTGGAAGTGACACATTTCGGGCCTTCGCATGCAGTTTCTTCTCTCGCTGCTGGATGCTCCATGGGACTTCGGCTGCGTACCTGCTGCTCCTGATGGGATGCCCAAAAGTCACCGGCTGGTCTACATTCTTCTTGATCATTGTCTTATCGAATTTCACTCTAGCGCGTCCAGTAGAGACTTGCTTCGTCCTCGGTTTCTCCTTTTGCGAGGGCAAACGAATAGGTTCCAGCAGACGCATCGGGAGCGGGGTTCGGGCGTGCACCATGTCGTCCTCTTCACCATGCTGCTCCGCCTCCGCCAGTGCTGTAGAAAGGAATTTTCCGGTAGATTCAGCAGCAGCGGCGGCATGGTAGAGAAGTTCGTGCGTCTTCGGTAGCCAGATGCACCAGGAGCCGTCCCCTGAACACATGGACAACGTGGGCACCTCGCCAGGGAGAAACGTCGTCCGATCCTCCAGCAAATCCAGTGAATTCTTGTCATAGCACAGAATGGCGTCCGGGCGCACCACCACCATGAGACGGCGGCCCACCGCCACATTCAAGACACACAATTCACCCTCCTTCATTTCTGGACACATCTGATGCTGTCGTGCTGCGTCCCGCATGCGATATAACCGTCTTGTCACATCCATGGTAAAGAACACCTCTAATGTATCCTGCTGGAGCAGCCTCACCGTGCCGCCAGAGAGCCCAACGACAAGATGTCCCTCTTCACTACTACCCACCGCAAAGCAGGTAACACGATGGGCCCGCGCAATAATATGACCATCCCGCTCCATCATTGGCACGGTCGAGAGTGACTCGTCGTAACGCGCGCTCACCAGGTGGTTCTGGGCTGAGAGAACAAACAGACGACTCGCACTGCACGCGGCAAAAGCCGCACCCGGATGGCCATACCAACTGCTGCAGTCCACCAACACATAAGGGCATGGCATATCCACACCACTGCAGCCTGCGCGGCAATCCACCAGAACGAGTTTCTCTAGAGAGGAAATAGCGACTGCCGCACCATCAGGAGTCCATGCGACATGGCTTGCTCCTGAAACAATGCCACTGAAGAGAAACTCCTCCGTTAATACAAGTTCTTCCTCTTCTTCCAGCTCCGCACTCAACTCTTTAATCCGAACAGGCCGTGTTCGCTCCAATACAAAGAGCGTCTGCGCCACTTCGCCAATCACCAGAATCTTCTCCTGAAATGACGAAACAATGGTCGGCGTGAAACCCAACTCCACAAGTGGTGCCGCGCGTGGATGCTCCTTGTCGCACCACCATACATGCAGAGCCGAGACGGTACCCCAGCGACTACACCACAGCAGATGCTGCGCGGAAACGTCAACACAACACACATCTTCTCCTTTCATCTGAATGGCACGCAGACTTTCGGCGTCTAATTGGGGCATTCACCCTCCTGCCCTCTGTTTCTTTCAATCTATCTATCTATGTATCTATTTTTTATTTTTTTTGGCAACCTCCCCAGTCCCCGGATCAGCAGAAATTGTGCACCTGAATGACGACAAGCAAGAGAGAAAAAAAAAAGGGGGGAGGGGTGGGGTGGGTGAACACAAGGGAGGGAGGCTTACATCAACAACACCGCCCTTCTGGAATGTTCCGCTCTTCTTTGTTGTAAATTAAGTCAACAAATAGATGGAATGCTTCCCTCCATCAACACTTTACACCCCGGACACACCATCACAGGAAAGCATCTGCAGTGTCTTGGAAAGGAGAATATTACCTGCGATCTCGCCCAGAGCCGATTCCTCGTCGTGGCAGCTACCAAGAAACGCGTCACGCACCCTGGTATCCAGCTCGGACTCTAATGCCTTAACATGACGCAGCACGTCATCGTCCCCACCGTCGAATTGGGGCGCACCGCCCTCATGCAAGGCTTCTTTCTCTTCCTCCTCCCCCTCCCCCTCCTCATCGTCCTTGGAGGAGGTGTCACCTTCGCTGCAATTCAGCATGTATTCATCAAAACACCCAAGTTCCCTCTCTGTCACTTGTTGGGAAATCGCTGCCTCCTCAGCATAGTTGCGCATCCAATCAATTGAATGGCCACGCAGAAAGCTCACGGGCATCACCCGACGCTGCACCCGCTCAAGGTTGCGCTGTGCAAAGACAAGAACATCGTCAGCAGACTCACCAGCACCAGCGCTTCCTTGAGTCTTCGTCTGTGTATCCTTAAGGAACTGCTCTACAGCGGCGGCGTGGGGCCCACAGACTTCGCAACGCAGTCGGTGAAGCGCGATGGTGAGCTGCAACCCGAGGAGGATTTCTTCTTCATTCGCCTCAACCTCCGCCCCACAGCCAAGGGTGGATGCCGCCGCCAGCGCCAGCGATGATGATGATGAAGACGACAACAACTGAACACCCGTCAGCACCCCAGCCATCACGGAATGGGGAAGACGACCGCTACAGAAGAAATGCGCAAATATGTATCGCGGCATTCGCAAGGGCATACGTACATATCGTTTGTTCTGCACTAAAATACGGTACTCCTGTGTCACCATCCGGAGAAGGTCCTTCACCCGAATAGACGTCGTTGGCGCGAGCTTTCCGCCGGAAATCCAATGCAGCGGCTGACGGATGCTGTGGTGCAGGAGCGCCGAGTGCACAAGTTTCGGGTAAACGTCTAGAAGCTCTGCCACCGACACCGGCACCGCCACCACGGCAAGATGCCATGACTCCTCCCGCATGACTCGTGCCACACCATCCGCCCATTCCCGTATGGCCTCTGTGGCAGCCGTTTCGCAGCATTTCTCTCGCCCACGCGCGTCCATATTGAGAAATGCAACGGGCAGTGCCAGATCCTCCTCACGCCTCATAGAGCTCTTCTCCACAGGAAATCCGTGCAGTTTCGCACCTTGCAACACAAGCGGGACAACGTAAACACTACCAGCAGCCAACATGACCCGGTGCACCATCGTGCGATGGTAGTTATGTTCCGCCGCACCCCAGCGTCTCAGATAGGCGCTGCGACACTCCTCAGACTGCTCCACCACATCGGCAAGCTCGAGGAGGAGCACATTGACCTCCTCATTATCTTGCACCTTTTCTCCAAGTGGGCCATCTCTCTCTGTCACAAGAGCAACCATGTCATCAACCGCCGCCGTGAGGTCCAGCAGCGCCATCATGGCGACCCGGACATCCTCATCATTTCCACCGCACGACCAATCTGCTGCAAAGACATAATAACGACAACCACTGGAGTTCGCGACGGCAAGCTGCAGCGGTGTCAGGCAACTGAAGAAGTTGTCCTCCGTCCACAAATACGAGCTCATTGCGTGGTAACCACGCGGAGAGGCCTGACGCAGCCTCCCAAGCAAATCACACCGAGTTGGTGGCGAGCCGGTACATTTCCCAACAATATTCACGCAGACGGTCATTCCGCTACTTTCGTTTTGGTTCGCACCTTTCCCAAGATTCACGATCCCCAAAACACCAGAAAAACAACAAGAAACAGAAAAAAAAAAAAAAGAAAAAAACACCGCAAACATGAGAAGCAGCATCCCCTCACCCCTCACCCCTCCTTCCTTCTTGCATCCCTTATAACGGGAGAGTTTCTTCCACGAAGAGAAACACCGCAACATTGTCGCACAAAAGCCTGCTTTGTGTTCATTGCATCCCATTCCAAAATCACGATGAATCATCTGATTCAGCATGAAAGTAAAGGGAGAAGTAATTCAACTCTTTGAGGGTCAAATCGTGCCTTTTGCATCCGTCGTCCGAGCAGATTGCACAGCATAGAGCGTGTCCACGCTGACATAAGGGTTGAAATCTGCAGCAGTAACATCTGGGGCCATTGGATCGGTTGAGTTCACCTTTGGTAGCCTACTAATACTGTCACTGCTGCCACCACCGCTGACGCCCCAGCCACTAGTCGACACCACTTCTGTTTCCCTGCAGTGCCCCGTATTGCTCTGCGATTGCATAAAGGCCTCATCGCGAAACACAACCCACTCATTCTGAAGCGCATTAAAAGACATATGGAGGCCGGAGAGTTGACGCTCCATAGCCTTCAGCTGGCCCCGTAAATCATCACGGTCTCTGTCAGCATCACGCAACTGCTTCTCAAGAAGGGCAACACGTGCAAGAAGCTCGGAGAATGCCAACTCACCGCCGTCACTGAGGCTGTTGCAGCTTCGGCAACCCGATGCCGGTGCTGTTTCCCTGCTAATACCATCAGAATCCTTCGTTGCTTGAACATCTGCCTCGCGAAAAATCCCCGTTTGCATCGCAGTTGATGGTGCCTTGGACGCTTCATGTTGGTCGCCAAAGCGGTACTTTTTAGCCCATCGATCAAGCTGCAGATCTATCTGCGCAAGAAGACGCATCGCTTGGGCATCGCTGGTGCTCTTGCTGTCAAAAAACATTGCTAGCCAATAGATTACCAACCGCTCTCCAACATACACAGCCCTGCACGTGCACACACAGAGAGAGAGAGAAAAGGAGAAAGAGAAACAAAAAGAAGGGACTTGATCAAACGCACCCCCCGCAACGGAAGTATGAAGGTGTTCATGCTTGGATGTGTGACTCATCCGACTCTTTCGCCACTTTTCACTTTTTCTTTCTTCTTTTTGTTTGTTCCCTTTCCATATTCAGGCCTGCATTGCGTGACAAAGCAGCTAGTCTAAACGAAGGCGCTGATTCCCCCCCCCCCTTGCATCGCCATCGTTGCTTCAACATCAGCACATGTGTTTTCTTCCGATCGCAGCCTCCCAGGAGGGATGAATCTCACCTCAAATATATTCCCCTGATGCAGTTTTATGTTGTGAAGCAATAGCGATATTCTAAGGCATCAAAAAGATCAGTGTAGTCCTCGCCGTACAGTTGCGCAAGCGGCATTGCCATGGAAATTTTGTGAGGATTGTATGCTTTGTAAAATTCACGCACCTGGAATGCGACTTCATCGACAGTAAGCGGTGGCATCCCGTGAGGCCGAACACGGAAGAAGAGCCACCGGCTTTCACCTGCAATCAAGTGAGCCGTTTGGCGGAACTCCTCCGCCCCAGAGTCATTCGGCATCATGTCACCATCACGCGCGGCAGCAGTGCCCGATTCATCAACGCACGTTACTGGCGGTGGAGCAGCAACATTCTGTTTCACGAATTTGAGAATATCATCTGCTGTGCCAATGCAGGCAGCTCGAAAGAAGCCCAGATGCATCAAGAGTATGCTTTCATCATCGAACACATCCCCGTTCCCTTCCAGAGTCACTGGGCTGACGCTTTGCTGCTGCTGTTGCGGCTCTTGTTGATTACGAGGGTGATTCAAACTCTGATCGTTGGGCTCTTGGGTTGATTCTTTAATACTAGAGAGACTAATCTCCAATTCGATAAGTTTCGTGTTCCACGTACCACCGTCCAATTCCACTGCAATAAACAGCTGCTTTAGAAAGTCACTCATCCACTCGCTCAATCGACACGCTTCTAGAAGCAAGCCCGTGTTTTCCCGTAGCCTCAACAACTTTGCAACCCGCCGATGTCTCACGGCTGTGTCGTCTTCCGTTGACAACACTTTCCTAGAGAGCAGCGCCATGCCACATCTACTTATGGACTTGAAGAAGAAGAGTTGCTTGCAGAACTCTGCCAATTCATTCAAACCCCCGCAGTTGCCAGTAGAACCCTCCTTGCGGTTCCTGATGATCGCCGCGATGACCGCACAGATCTCCTTCCAGAGGCTCTGCAGCAACTTGGGTAGCCGCTCACACATCACACGATTGATCTTTTGCTCGACCTCACCTTCAACCACATCCTTTTTTATACCCCCGGGAGCATCAAGCCGTTGCAGGAATGCGGCCAAATGCACAACAACATCTTGGATTATGGAGACATAATAAGCAGCCTCTGATGGCGTAGATTCCACCACCCCAGAACTCATTGTGCCACCTCAGCCTAAAAACAAAAACAAAAACCCTTCATTCATTCATCATCACACAAAGAAGAAAAAGAAAAGGAGGAGCAATGCATCACACAACAAACACAGGCGAACCTCCACCCCCATCAAAACAACAACAAAAAAGAGATATTTATATATACAAATATACCGATGACGCGAAACAACAACAACAACAAAAAAGAAGTGATGAGGATGACAAAGGCATAAACAGAAAAACAACAACAAAAAAAAAAAAAAGGGGGGGGGGGGGGCACCGTCGGCGTCATAATGTGGATACAAACATCGGCAGCCCACTTCTCCCCAAGCCTGGAGAGAAAAAAAAAAAAAGAAGACCCACAATAACTTCCAAGTCCTCAACTTCCTCGTCAACACGACAATTTTCTCCGAGGCATTTTTATATTGAGGGACTTTTTTCTTTTTTTTTTCTTTTTTTTTTTGGGGGGGGGGGGGTTTGTTTCTGTTCTTTTCCCTCTTAAAAACAAACACACACACACACACACACAAACAAACAAAAAAAAAAACTGGGCTTGCGGGGCCCTCGCGGGACACCTCTCCTCTCCCTTCACTCTTCCACTCCCTTCTTTCTCCTTCCTTCCTCTCGTCCACTCGCTCCTCACTCCTCACTCTCCATCCCTCCCCCAAGAAATACATAGAACCAGAAAAATACATGGACATCAAAGGAGAAGAAGATACACGCAAAACATGCACATACGTAAAAAAAAAAAGGAAAGAAAAGCATGGCGTTGTTTACATCTTAAAACATGACAAAATAAAGCAGCGACGTCGCGGAGGCATTATTCCTAAAAACGTTCGTGTTTTCGGGTCTGCCTAACTACACTAGTAATACAAAAAAGGAAAACTTGACAGCGGAATGGGAGAAAAAAAAATAAGACCTTCAAGTAAATTTAAAGACATCATCAACTGCGTTTATATAGCACTTTTTTCAGTTATTTTTAGTGGGGACGAAAGGGAATAGGGGTTGTGCATATACATGCTGTAAGGGGTCGACAGGGAAAATTCCTTTTTAGATGATAAGAGCGAATTGCTGTTGCTGTTGCCGTTGCTGTTGCTGATGAGGGAGGAAAAAGATGCACCTGCGTCCAAGGACTTGCCGTGGACCCCTTCGTGGTTCCCCTCGGGGCGTGGCGGAGGAAATGCGCAGGTGCTGCGGGAAGCAG